>JAQPZY010000444.1:0-172666 GCA_029931535.1 Margaritifera margaritifera | reverse complement strand
GCATTGTATATTTATCGCTATGGTCTGAAAAGTCGGTCGCAATTTACTGAGTTGGAAAAGAGCGTTGCTGCTTCTAATAAATAGGTACAAAATGACTTTATCGACAAATAAATTATACTTTCGTTTCAAGACAGGTTGTATTATGTTATGGCATTGTACGCTCCTCCGTCCACAGGGTGACATATTGATTCCCTTGTCCATAGACTTACAAGCCTGATAAAAGTTGATGGGACATTTTGCATTATTTACCTAAATACTTACATGCAGGTTACACACTTAGGCTATCTTTAGTAGAATATCTTTAGCGGATCTTTCGAATATTAGACGATAATGAGTTTATCTCTAGCAAGGTAACTGTGAATGAAATCGAGTTAGTTAAAAACTTTAATGCTTTCAATTAGCAGGAATGTTTTTAGACTCGCAACATGTTAAAAGGAAACCAAAGTATTGTACATTCATAATTGTGGCTGATCACGTAGTTGAAATGTATGTTTTAAGTGTTCAGTACTTTTAGTAGCATACGGGTTAGTCTGTGTGTACATATTGTATGAAAGCGCTGTAGGATAGATTGCTCTCATTTTCATTGTATCAGTCACATTTAGTTGTTACCATAGTCACGTATTACCGTCACGTGAGTATCTAGACACAAGACAGTTTCTACCTTTGAATATTCATAAGCAAATAGTGAAAGCAAGAACTTAAAATGTTTGTCACATTATAAGCAATGCAAACTTTAAATTAGAAAGTAAGGCAATCTTTTGCATATTTAGGTATAAGGCTTTTTGTGGATTATTTTTATGATATCAAAGCTTTGTTTGAGTGACTGTCAATTAAGTTGAGAAATGCTAATTAAACAGTGCAATGGTAGATGTAGAGCCTGATTATATATATACTATAATATATATATATATATTATATATATAATATATATATATATATATACATGTACATAAATCTCTCTCTCTATATATGTATATATATTTCATGACAAGCAGAATCTAAATTTAAATCTTGATGAAATAAATCAGATTACGATTTGACTAGTTCTGTGTATCACTTATACACAATTTTGCAAGCTATAAGTAAAAACAAATATGGTGCAGTATATGTTAACGTGTATCATATTTGACACAGCTCATTCAGTGGTTATGTTGACTAATCAATATTAGTTTGTTTTTAGTTTTCTTCCAGCCCGGTTTTATCACACTCTGTTTGATTTGTTCAATATTTAATATTAGAACTATCTATTTGTTATATTAGGCATCCATATCACTGTCACTGAGCCAAGTTTAATCAAAATTCACTTCGCCTAGAGAACTGATCGATTTAATTGCCAAATATAAAATAGTCTGTCAATTACACACAGTAAGTAAATATTATCGCTGAATATCTCCTGAAGTAGATACTTCACACCAAATCCATTTGTATTTTTCCAGGTCTACAGGAGAGGGAGATTTTTTTTACCATGAGCTCCCACTTCTCCGTTGCTACCATCACTGGCGAGCTCCGCTTAAATTCCAATAAATCTACAACATATCCCGAAAGGTGCAGGATACATCCATATTTTTGTATAATTCGAGACAATAATAGTTTCTTATCATTTGCAAGTAATGTGTTTATGAAATAATATTGAGATATGCAAGCAGCCCCTGCCTACAATTATACAAGCTAAGCATTCCTCTTGATCTATATTTGCGTAATATTAGATCAATAGTATGAGAGATGAATATGTTATTTCCTGTCTTGAAGATATATATAATCGAACAAACATAATAAAATAAGCGCATCCGTAACGAGGTTTAACAGGCCTTGTAAAACTCTCCATACACTATCACAGGCAAAGATAAGACTATCCTGGTTACTAACAATAGACCTCTACAACGTCATAACACACTAAAGTATAAAACACTCAGTTCACATAGTAGAAACATATTCATTAAAAATGAGACCTATCAATCTAACATACAAGCAGGGCTTTCAGCAGGGAATATTTGCAACGTTTCTGACATATTTTCTTTTCTATTTTTATTCATTCAACATTACAAACAGAACGTTAATTTTACCTTGTAAAAATTAATGCTCGCCCGACCAGTGCATTTATGTGTTTGTGGGACACATAACAGTACATCAACTGCCCCTTACATTGATCACTGGACTTTTGTTCCTGACAGGAGAGTGTCCCATGCCTTTCCTGGCGATGTGAAATAGTCAGCTGGGTCTAACTTATCACTCGCATAGCAGTATCACGAAATGTTTCAAAGACATCCGCGAGTAGCAGCACGTCTGTGAGTGAACACAGGTCGTGATAGCCGCTGAGATTTTGGCAACCAAATGCGGATCATACAGTTTTTGCATGTTCATAGTCTTCTGAAATTCCATCGCGGGACAGAGACGAGTAAAAAGGCGCTTATAGTCGGCAACTCTGTCTCATCAAATGTTTCCCACCCACTCATGTACTGGTATTGGTACATTCCTTTTGTAGTTATCAACTTCATCTTGTCAGGGTTATTGGTATCATATCGGCTAGTGATTTTGAATTGGTCATTTTTGCTTCCTACCGCCATGTTACTGACTAGCTTGTCGAGACTGGAATTCAAAAACTGAAACGAGTCAATGAATTGTAGCTGACCGATCCTGAAAGTCATATATTTTTCCATATTATTGCGGATGACACTTATTGGAGAATTAATCGCCGTCGCGACACCTTGCATAATAGAGTGGCTATCGTAATCACGCAGGTTATAAAATACCACGTGAATTCCTGTTTTGTTGGGTAAAATACGCAACTATAAATTGCATGCGCTATTCGCTGCTCGTATATATATATAGCAGTAATATGACAACGATCGGGGTACTTTGGTATCAGATCCTAGATCAAGCAATGACTAGCAATGGAAAACTCATAATTACAATCTTTAGTCATGATCATGTCCGCGGGTGAGGAGAGAAGTTGCCAAATAGATTTCGCTGTAACCTCGTGCAAATTTTAAGGACAACTCTGCCGTTGTCCTGGGTATGTTACACTATTGGTGGCTCATACGCTCCCTCACATCTAACAACAATATAACCAAACTCGCATGGAATGTGTTCAACAACTTGAATTGTATTTGTTATAGCCTCTGGAGTGTCCACGGGAAAATTCAAACATTTGAAGTCCTCATAGATGATGTAAAGTACTTTCATTGTTCGTTGCACCGAGGTAAATTTTAAAAGGTTTTTGCCTGGTTCCATCGTGAATGTAGGCTGAGGTTTTTCACTAATTCTACCGCAGTAAAAGTCATGGTTCGCGAGCAGCTGTTGAGTGGTAAATAAATACAAGCAACGTCTGCAGGAAACCTTTCACCCGTGTGCTTGCTATGTCGGTTAAGAAACCAGAAAAGATTCTTTATCTATATGTAATGAGATTGTGACTCTGAACCAGTCATATCGCTTATACACAGCAGATCAATCTCTGTCCGCCCATGTGAATCTTGTTTTATATATGTGTGGACAGTGGAAGCGGATACAAGCTTTTTGTCCCAAGCGAACACATTAACAGCGATACCCGGGTTAAGTTCTTAAAACTTTTTGAGTATTGCCAAAACTGAGTTCACCCTAGTATTGCTGGTATTTCCGCGGCTGATCTGTGTGATCGCTCGCCCATTCAGAACATCGATTTTTGTCATTTTTTACATTTATCACTGACCGCGGCGGAACATATTCTGGTGTTGGTATGTACTTATATATGGGGAAATATGTAGCTGAATTTCCGTACATCTGTCAAGAGTCAATCCTGAACCTGCGTTGGTTTATTTTTCCAACGTATGAAGAATCTTTTCAATACCCTTATCGATTTCTTCATTGATAGCCTCGGTGTCTTTACGGTTTAGGATCATAAATGGACCGCCCTGAATCCACGTGGCTGTGGTTTTAAATCCATCCTTGTCTAATAATTTGCGATTAAGAGGCATAGTCAAATGTGAATGGGTAACAATATCCGCTTTAACTCCGGAGGTGCCAGAGTTCTATAGCGTTGATACGATTCCAGGAATCATCGTTGATAAAAGTTTTTTCGCGTCTCTACTTGGTTTGTATATGTGGGGGATGATTGCCACATCATTTTATAAATCACCCTTACGCTCATGAACCTTAAACTTGGAGACTTCTTATTCACGATGTCGGCGGTCTTTTTCACGAACACACACAGCAGCCTCAGCGGCGATAGCAGCTGCGATACGACGGCGGTCTTGTTCATCCTTGACCACATGTGCAATTTCGGCTCTTGAAGGAATCACAGCTGGTAAATATACCGCAAGTATCTCAGCTTTTCGCATACGGCTTGGTATTTGTATCCCACGCTGTTGCCCGAGTTGCCTTTGCTCAATCATGTTTGGCATGCTTATATACAAGATAAATCATTGTCTAATTGCAAATTCCATCAATAAATGTTTAGTATTTTTACTCTACCAGGCTCAGAAACTGTAGTAGCTTCAATTCTGGCTATTGTTCCACTGATTTCGGCATCGTTTTCAACAGCGATGATGTTGACGTTGTTGAGTGTTTCCTCAACAATGTCGGGTATTTCTACAATAATCGGTTTGTTGGTGAATCTTCGCCGGCGTGCACTATAACACTTGCGAACAGATCCTCATGGTCGGCAAAGCTGAATATACGACTTTACTCCAATAAAACATTTAAGACATGGTCAAGCACCTAGACCAACACGTATTACAAACAAATGTGATTTACATTGTTCATAATGTCATGTTCTGCAGCAGAGTTCACATTTTCCTTTGCATTGATTGAGTCCAAATGTCATTCAACTTTTTATATATTTATAACTGTAGTCTCTAATAGACATATTTATCTAAGTCCTCTATTGATATCGAGTTGTAAATATAATCATCTATGTTTTCAATTGATGGTGTACGTAACTTGAGGCGTATGTGATCCTCATCGGATATACGGGGTTACTTGTACGATCATTTGCTGCAGAAGACTTTTCATCTGTGATATTAATTTCCAAATTCTTGGCAGTGCGTTGTAAACAAACTCGGTCAGCAGGATGCATCAACCGAGGATTACCATCAAGACACTTTTCATACTTAAATATAATGTTCCACAATTCAGTATTTGGACAAATCACTACATACTGATCAGTATCCTTGTATACTGTACCAATTCATAAATCACCGCCGTTTGTACAACGACATCCGATAACATAAAACGTTTTGCACTGTGCTTGTACATTGAATACATAGTTTCTGTGTCTTTGCATGAGAATATCTTGGTGCGAAACTCAAAACATTGCGACATTTGCTTAGACTCTTCATCTTCTACATTTTTGGTTTCTTCATTCTCTTGTCTTGTTCTTAGTTGAATGTATTATCTTATCTTTTTTTTTATAAAAAGGGGTTGATTGTCTCCGCCCGTTAGAGAGCCGTTACACCCTTAGCCAATTCATCTGCGTGAATTTTATTATAATTATCTCTTATCAAAGTAGGATTTTAAAAATATTCTTCCTTTTTTGACTACTACTGTTTGTAAGACAGCGATATAAACCGTCGTGGTCAGAATCAGAATGGTATAACTCATTTATATAATCAGCTTCGAATATTTGACTGAACATTTTTCCTATTTATATTATAATATCAAAGGCATCTCTCTGAATAATTTATTCTTGGTGATCTACAATTTTCGCTTGATGTTTCAATGTTATTATCGTTAGAGCATTTATTCGTTTCACTATCCGAGGTGGTCTACTCAACGTCAGTGATTTTGGTTTCTCTTGCACAATACCATATGATGTTTTTTCAGGTTTTTTCTTATAATATTTAGCAAGTCGACATCGCTGTAGTTCCAATATGATTCCTAACTTGATTAATTTATCAAGATGCTCCGGAACGTTTTTGAAAAGTCATACAACATCTTTGCAGCCTTTTGAGAAATCGGTACGATGCATTTAAGCGAAACCACGATTTAATCTTTTCTGTAATATTACGCACACTCCATTGATCTGGCACATTTATACCAGACTCAGATATACTTATACATCTGTGTAGATTTTGCCATTTATATATACCACGGTAATTGCTTAAGATAAAAATATTCTCTTCCGTAGTTATTGTTTTTTTTCAAATGATTATAATTGCAATTAATAACAGCTAGCCGCCGCAAAATCACACACGAGCGTTAGCAATGCAATTGATATAAAATACTCTGCCAGAAAATAACCTCTGCAGTATACAATATTTTCTGTCTCTGTTACAGTAAAATTATTCTCTGCCAGTATAAAATATTACTGCTATTTTACACAGTGTACTGGCGATCAATAATCTTTTGCCTGCTTTAGTGTAGTTGTAATCAATAATATAGGCCTGACTGCAGAACCTAGTATAGTAACTTCAGCTGCACACGGAGAAAAAGCTTACCACTTGTTTGACCACGTGAGCTACAATGCAATTTGCGTCTGTAAAGTTATCAGTGGGGACAAATATGGGGGAACTGAAGGAATTTCGGGTTTAGGAACCAGAATTAATCAGCCCCGTCTTAAACATACATTATGACACTACTATATATATATATATATATATATATATATATATATATATATATATATATATATATATATATATATGATAACTTAACTGAAATAGTGATTATTGTTTGAAGATATATACAGGCTTTTTTGATATAATATTTTTGGCAGAATTGATTGAACAGGAATATATGGATGGTCGCTTATTTGTTGTGGTATTTGTTATTACCATGTGTCTGACAGAAACGAAGAATACAATTTTAATTTTCAAATGTATACATTATTGTTGGAATGGTAAATTAACAATTTAAATGATTCCATTTTTAATGCAGCAAAAACTTACACAGATCTGGAACAATTCCACGATATGCATCATAATTTTAATTTTCCTCCACCATATCACTGGATATATATCGTGTGTAAAAATATATGCTTAACGAATAATGGAGCTGGAGATAAAACAGGTTAAAAACATAATATTTGGCAGATGATGTAGGTGGAAATATTAAGGGGTAACACATAAATAATTGGTGGATAATGTAGATGGTGATATGAAGGTACAACAAATAAACATTTGATGGATAATGTAGCTTGAAATATAGCATGTCTCAATACAACAATGTAGGTGGAGATATAAACTCAATATTTGATGGATAATGAAGCTGAAAATATAACAGGGGTACACATGTATATTAAATAATGAAGATGTCTCCTTAAAGGTTTCGCTCAAACCACACCAACCTAAGTCTGACAGCTCATAAATGTTATAACAATTATGGTACTAGTACAGTAGATTATTAAAGAAAACTATTCATTAATGAGATAAATTCTGAAACAAACCAACATAAACTTTGGTAGGACCGATCTCTTTTGAACTGATGGTAGCGGATTAGCTATAGCAGATATTGCACGATTGAATTAGTTTGCCAGTATCTGTTATATTTGCGTTAATATTTGAGTTATAACGATGGTACCTACCACAAAAAAGATAATGATGCCAGGAGCTCTTTACCTTTACAAAAAACAACAAAATATCAATGGAAAACGACAAAAGGGCCCACATTAACTAATGGTGGATGCTATCATATATACATTAGGACAATTGATAAAAGCAGCAAATACAAATGTTTTTTTTGTGTTTGTTTGTTTTTCATAAAGAAAGCGAATTCTAATCTGTTCCTGGTCGAAGGACATACATATCAATTATATATTATGTTGTGCAAAAGGATTGATACTACAAAAAATATGTTCACTTAAAAAAATTACCTGAGCAAAGATCTGATACCACCCACTCTGTATTTCAATTCAAGCAAATAAGTGAAATTTATTTCACTATTTCTAATATCACTGTGTTATATTCTTTCAGGATCCGGTGACGGTGATAGCGATATTGGTAAGTATTAACAAGCCTACTCTCAGCCTAGAGGTACAAAGTATGTATGTTTTAAGGTTATTATATGATTTTTCCGACGCGTACATGAATTAATACATGATTTTTCATGTAATTTGAATGATTACCATGACGTGTGAAGTATAAAGTGATCAGTTATGTTCTAGATGCTCTTTTAATCTTATTTATGATCTCAAAGCTAGTAAAGTAGTATAACTTTTATTTCAGCTTTCCTGTGGACGTATTCTTTTCTAATCGAGGAGATTTTTCACACCTTGTATCTGTTCTAATGGAGAAGCATGCATATAATGTGTTGGGGGGGGGGGTGAGGGTGTACTGTGACCAAAAATAAGGTAATGTGTGACTTATTTAGGTGGAATACAGTGTATGATACAATTCATTTTACGGTATCTTTAAAATCAAAAATGATGAAAAGTGTCTGATTTATCAAAGTAAGATACACAATTTACAGATACATTGATTTCATTACAAGTACCCTTTCTCTCCATAAACTAACGCATGTGTAACTATGCTTAAGTGAGTTTACATGTTCTAAAAACAAATAAGGCCATGTACAGTTCAAATATTTCCCTAGAGCGTAATGGTTGATACAGTCATGCTTATATCCATTATAAAACACAGCAATGTTTTTTTTATCTTTAACTGCAATTATTGTTTTAGTCTTTTTTTAATAATATAATTATTTTTATAATTGCTGAAATTTTAAATATATTTTCTATATTTTAATTAAAAAAATTTTTTCTCTAAAACTCTTCTGACACATCATTTTTTAAAAAAAAAAAAAAAATTCTAGTACTTTTCAGAAAGATGGATCTATATCGCTTATTTCAACACAATAAACATTTTTTCCCAACTTGTCCATGATGGGCTGGACCTTTTATTTCTTCGTTCTAACCTTGGAATTTTTGTTGTAAAACTCCATGTCTAATTGGAACGGTTTTAGCTTAGAATCAGTAATACCTACGGTATTCTCATAACCTTTTAATATGTCATTTTCTTGAGCTCTTCATTTAAGTTTTTTATAGGCCTTACCCAATAGTGTCATGGTTACTCTAGTTCCTTCATCCAATAATGCATCATTTTTAAAATGTTGTTAATTCAAAATACGTTCTTCTGCAACACATATATTATTTGTAATCTGACATAATCCGCTAGTGTCATCGTTCCTTCTCTTAACGGTTCCCTCTCAGCAGAATGGATAACTACGTTTCTGATCAGATTACATTTCGCATATTTTGACATTTTCCAAGACAACATTCTATGAAGACCTATTGCAAAATTTGCTTTGATCAAATTAACACAAACTGCCCATACTTTGCCTTCACATCCATCCAAGTAGTTATATTTCTTGATCATAATTCATTTTGGGGGGTTATTCAGGGAACTGATTCAACTTTAGACGTCTTTTTTGATAGGATACTAACTTTGTTTTCGTCGAGGACATACGACAGAACGATGGGTTGGAATATTAATTTACTCAGCATGATGAGAATGTTGTGCTTTGTATATGGACTGCAAGAATGTCAAACTGCATGTGATATTTAAGCCTGTAAAGCCTTGCCTCGTGCATTCTTTGTTATGATATTGTCTTCACGCGTAGCCTCGGTGTATGCTTTATGAAATTCAATAGAAAAGATCATATACGTTATTTAAATTATTCAACATGATGTAGTTGATGATGGACTTTTTAGAAGCTAGGAATATAGGACATTAGAAAAACGTCGCTATTTTGCTACTGGCACTTTTAAATCATATCACAAATAAAGTAAATGTCGCCGAACAACATTCGTAATAACGTGTTTGGACAGAGATTGATTCACTTTTTTATACAAATCGTTAATGATAACAACAGGTTTTTACGGATATTTGGGTTGTGTTTGTATAGGTTAAGTTGGGTGCGCCCTAATAGTCTTAAGCAGAATTGTTTCAAGTTTGTCATCCTGCTATTGTATGTGTAGCTACAATTGTAACGGTTACCAGTGTGCATCACAGTGCATCACAGTGACAGTCGTAATTTATTTCTTTCAGCACCGATAACGTCACACAGTGTCTTGTCTTCAATCTTTAAATAATACCTAGTTAACTAATAATGTTGTTTAATATGCATTTAATTCATTCGTAATATATCTTTCGTAGATTTCTTATGTTTTGAATAGTTCTAGGAACTCGAAATGTTTTGTCTGTTCTGTTGCATGATATTACACTGGCCGTATTAGATTCAGATCCGATATTGTCCTCACAGACATCAACAGAGCTATATCAGACATACGGAAATTACCACCCAAAACAAAAGAATACAAATAAAAAAACGTAGCTTATCAAAATACAATCTAATTGGTATTAAACATAATACATTGCTTACAGTCGACGTATATACATTTATAATATAGTGGGTGAACATTAACGACTAGATTTTGTATGCATAAAAACAAACTTAATATATTTTAGTGCATCACATTAGTAGTGATATATTAACATCACAATTCTGACACAAGAAAGGAAAAAAAAAATAAAAACGAAACAAGAAACATTAAGGAAAACAAATAGAATTACCTCTACAAAAATCATAATAATAAGATATAAAGACTCATTAAAACATTTACTTAAATTTAGCACTTGTTTCTGGTTTCATCAAACATAACTAATTTAATAGTTTGTAATGTAACCAGAAAAATATATTCATCCAGTATATTCGTATTTAGACAAACTATAACTAACTGTCTTCTGATTCAACTGGGTCTAAGTTACAATAATTACATTTTCATTAAAATCAACACTATTATCATCATTCTATCAAATCCAAAAGAAAATTGTGTAAGTCTTTATTATTCCAAATAAAATTAAGTCATAACTCATAACAATCGTCGAGACCAGAAAACCCCTTTTCTATTACCATATAAATTACCAGTTTTAAGCCTCATGTTTGAAATTTTGATACAAATGACACAAACGAGTGTTCTGCTATATATCAATTGTAATCAATATTTTAGCATTTAAAATTGACCATAGGTAATCAGTGGCATTATGTCTCTTCCTCCATTCAGATCTATACAATTTGTAGATTTCCTCAGAGCTAAAATATTCCTATAAAGTTATGATGTGTCAGTTCAAACCTTTTTGCTCACTGTATCCCTAAATCTCTAAAGAGTATGCGAAGATCTATCCCAAAAATGACCTACACATTTCATTGACTCGCAAGCTATCCGTTTCTAACAACAGCTACGAGTGCTGATATTCCAAACGTTTTTGAGATAAATACCCATTACCACTTTTCCAAAAAGGTTCAATTCTTAAATGTTTGAAGGACATTAAAGCTTCTAATTTTACTTTGGCAAAATATATCTCAGGTGATTTATTGTCCCATTTCAAATGTCACACCATTAGTTGTGCTATTACTAACTCTCAAAATAACTGAGTTAGACATAGCTTTAAATGCATGAATAATTGTTGTGTTCATAATCAGTGTAGCGATTTAAAACGCACATGTATATATTAACCGTATCGAAAGCCTTTTTAAAATCGATGATTCCACAGTACAGTGTTCACCTTACATTAAACACTTCTGATGTAACAGCATGCATAGGAAATATATCCCTTGGAAACCATATTCTTTCAATGAAATGTGTGCATTTCTTTTGTGGACCATTTCACGGGTCTATCATGGATTAATTAGGAATATATTTTGGCTAGTACATTTACTAATGTGATTCTTCTGTCATTGTCAACACCATTTATACCTCCTTTGTTATGTAAATGTCCTATTATTTCCTCACCTGATGTTCTGTCGGACTAAAAAATCAGATTTAAGAAAGTAAATTTGTCATTTCATTTCATGCATACAAGCGAAATTTATTTCACCGTTTCTAATATCACTGTTTCATATTTTTTCAGGGAACGGCAATAGCTTCAGCAGCGGTAAGTATTAGCGTGGCTACTCTCTGCCTAGAAGTACAACGTATATATGTTATAATGTTATTATATGCTTTATCCGACGTGTACATGTATTAATAAATAACTATTCATAGAATTTAAAGGATCTTTTACCATTAAGTATAAAGTATAAAGTCATAAGTTATGTTTTGCTTGCTTTTTATTTCTATTTAGGATCTCAAAGCTGGCAAAATAATTTAACTTTTATTTCAGCGTTCACCGAAGGCGTATCGTTTCTTAATCAAGGATAATGTTCACACCTTGTTTATGTTATATTGGGGTAACATGCTTAGAATTTATTTAATTTTTTTTTTGGTGTGTGTGTGTGGAGGGGGGGGGGATAAAATGTGCTGGGTCACTTATTCAGATGGAATACCCTGTGAACTACAATTGGTTTTACAGTAGCTTTAAGATTAAAATGAAAGAGGTATGATTTATTAAGGTAAATTACACAATGTAACGATACATTAATCTAATTACAAATACCCTTCGTATCCATGTAAGTATACATGTGTAACTATGCACAAGTGCGTCTAAATGTTCCGACAGCCAATATGGCCTTGTCAAGTTCAGATATTTCCCTATAGGGTATAATTATCAATATCGTCAGAAAAGTAGGTCGCATTTACTGAGTTGCAAAAGGGCGTTAATGCTTTCAGTCAATACGTACAAAAAATACTTTTATGACAAATGAATTATACTCTCGTTTCAAGACGGGCGTATTATGTTATGTCATTGTCCGTACAGCCGTCCATAGGGTAACATACTGATTGACTTTAACATAAACTTTTAATAGATCATGGACAAGGTAATGGTAGATACAGTCATGCTTACATCCATTACAAAACGCACTGATGTGTTGTTTTTAATCTTTAAATACAATTATTATTTTAATCTCTTTCCTAATGGAGGTTTTTGTTCTCTTTGTTGGAATTTCGTTTATATTTTCTATATTTAACAAACAAGACATATGTTCACTAAAACTCTTCCTATGCGTGTTTTCTTTTTTCCATTTATATTTTAAAAATGAATCTATATCGTTTATTTCAACGCAGTCACACTTTCTTTGACATTTTCTTCATGATGGGTTTGTCTTTCAATTTCTTCTTCCTCACCTTGGAATTTTTGTCGTAAAACACCAGGTCTAATTGGAATGGTTGTAGTGTATAATATATATTATGTACGGTAACCTCATAACTTTGATTAATTTTATTTTCTTAAGTGTCTCATTTTAGTGTTTTAGGCCCTACCTATTTATTCTGATGATTACTCTAGTTCCTTCATCCAATAGTGCATCGGTTTTAAAACGTATTAAACTCTAAATACATTAATTACATGTTTTAGGCAACACATCTGTTATTTGTAATCTGACAAATAATATGCCAGTGTCTTAGCAGAAGTTATAATTACTTTGCTGATCAGATTACATTTCCCATTAAGTATAAAGTTTGACATTTTCCAAGGCAACGCCGTACGCATGCCCGTTGCGAACGTTGCTCTGATTAAATTAACAAAATTGCTCACATTTCTCACGATCACATTCATCCAGGTAGCTATATTGCTTGGCTATGATTCGTTTGTTGAGGGCTATCTCGGGAACTCTTTGAATTTTAAATGTCATTTTGGATAGGATACTAACTTTGTTTTAGTCGGTGACATAAGACGAAATGATTTTGGAATAAAAATTTACTCAGCATGATGTTAGTGTTGCGCTTTGTCTATGGGCTGCACGAATGTCAAACTGCATGCAATATTGAAGCGTGTAAAGTTTCGTCTCGTGCATTCTTTGTTTTATGAAATTAAATGGTAAAATATAATTTGCATTATTTAATGTATTCCACATGATGTAGGTGATTGAGATGGATTTTGCTAGGAAGCCGGAAACAGATGAGATGTAGACACCGCCGTTTGTTTTCTGGAGGCACTTTTAGATAATATCACACATAAAACAAATGCCAAAGAACAGTCGAGAAAACGTGTTTGGACAAAGTGTTATGCACTTTTTGGTACAAATAGTTAATGATAACAGGTTTTTACGGATATGGGTTGTGTTTGTATAGGTGAAGGAGAATCCGCCCTAATAGTCTTAAGCATATTTGTTTCCAGTTTGTCATCCTTCTGTTGTGTGTGTTACTACCCTTGTAATCAGTGTGCATCGCAGTGCATCACAGTGATAGTCGTACTTTACTGTCTTCCTCGCCAATAACGTCGCATCTTCAATCTTTAGATAATACCTAATTAACTAGTATTGTTGTTTAATCTACATTGAATTAATTCCTAATATATCTATTCGTAGTTTTCGTCTCTTTGAATATTACCAGGAACTCCAAATGTTTAGTCTGTGCGATTAGTGAGCGGTTGCATGTGGTTACATTGGCCGTGTTAGATTCAGATCCGATGATACCCTCGTAGACATCAACAGAATTGCATCAGACACAAGGAGATGACCACCAAAAACATAAAAATGCGAAACCTAAAAGTTAGTTTATCAAAATACAATCTAATTGGCATTAAATATAATCCAGCGCTTTTAGGCAGCATGCACATATATAATATAATGCGTGAACTGAAGAACGAGTTTCTGTATGCATAAACAAACTTAATATATTCTAGTGCATCACCTTAGTAGTGATATATAAACATCAAAATTCTTACACAAAAAAGGAAGAAACAGAAACAAGAATTGTTTGTTTTTTTTTTAAAATACCTCTAAAAAGTAATAATATAAAGATAAAACGACTCACTAAACAATTTACCTAAATTTAGCACTTGTGTCTGGTTTTCTCAGACATAGCTAATGTAATATTTTGTATTGTAGGCTAGTGGAGAAATGTAAGCAGAAAAATATACTAATCTAGTATACTCATATTTAGGGAAACGTAAAGAAAACCGTGTTTTGATTCAACTGGGTTAAATTACATTTATTTACCTTTACTGCGACTCTGATGGATTCACCGTAGAATTTATAATTACATTTTCTGAGATATCTTGGTGTAATAATATCCAAATAAACAAACATTTGTCATAACTCATAGAAAATGGTCGAGAACTGAAAATGCATTTTCTACTACCAAATAAATTAACATCGTAAGCGTCATGTTTGAGAATTTGATACAATTTACATTAAATATTCTTTTTCCTACATAACAAAATAAAAAAATACAAAAATACAAAAATATTTAAGCATACAACATTGTATATTGGCAGTGGCATTCTATCCCATCATCTATTCAGAGCAATACAATTTGTAGATTTGCTTAGACCGAAAATATTCCTGTAAAAGTTAAAATGAGTCGGTTCCAAACTGTTTACTCGCAGTAACCGCCAATCACTAAAGAGTATGCAAAGATCTATCAAACATGTGTAGCAAATAACCTGCACAATTCACCGACTTGGAAACTATCCGTGTCTAACGACGGCTACCAGTGCTGTTGTGCAAGTGATACATGATATGCCAAAGGTTTTTCATATAAATACGAATGACCATTTTTTCCAAAAAAGTTAAATTCCTAAATATTTGAAAGACGGTAAAGCTTCTAATTTTTCTATGGGAGAAATATATTTGAAGAGATTTTTTTCCCCTTTTAAATGCCACATCATTAGTCGTACCATTACTCAGACTGCATTGAATTAACTCCTAATATATCTTTCGTGATAGAATGATTACAACTTCTTCTCAAACATCGAATCTCGCAAAACCCTGTTACATCACTTACATACTTAGCAAAGATTTTTTTTATAAAGAGAAACAATTGTGTTATCTACATAAAATTGGTATAACATACTGATGTCATGTATTCATAAAAATGCCATTAACATTGTTACGACTATAGGTCTTCAAAATATGTAACAGAAAGTGAAAGCAACAATGTAAGTAATATCAACAAGAAATTTTTTTTCCCTATAATGCAAACTGAAAGTCAAAAGATACTTACAATAGTATGAATCAAATTCCAAATAATTATAAATGTGCTAATCACAAGTCCAAGAATAATAATATTTCCAATGAGTTCCAATAGTCTTGAATGTATTGATATACCACAGTGATACAATCCAGAATCTCTTTGAATGAGTTCACAAAAATTCAAAGTAATGTATTAATTCAAAAGTCACTGGGCACTAAAATAATTCCAATAAATATATATTAAATCAATAATTCCTCTCAAATTATATCTTATTTCAACTGCACAATGTAAAATTTGATCACATTAGGATTTCCACAGACTGATCTAAAATATATATTAATTATTTGTTTACCAAATCGCTATTTATACCCATTTTCAATTGACCTATATCAACAGAGTGTGAAGCAATAAAATGGGAAAAACACAGTCTAACTGTCAACATGACTTGCCTTGAACTCAAATTCTAGTAAACATTATGTTTATTAGTGACCAGAATTTAAAGAACAACTTACCTTCTGGAAAATATGTAAGCTCACATTATATATTAAATATACATAAGACCTCCCCTGATAAAGAAAAAAAAAATATTTACGCAATAAAGCTTTCTTTTACATATTTGTCAAATATGCATATGATACTATAATAATCAATATTACATAGGAAGATGTCTCATGAATGACACTCAGCTTGATTACACAAAATATACACAAAATAAAACAATATCGTACATCTATTCAAGTGAGAGTGCATCTGCAATCACATTATCTTTTCCCCTGATGTGTCTAATGTCAATGTTGGATTCTTCCAGCATTAAAATCCACCCCAACAATCTTTGATTTTTATGTTTTCCTTTTGTTAATGCAAATATGGGGATTGTGATCACTGAATACAACAATCGGAGAAAGAGCTGAACTGATATACACTACACAATGCTGTAAAACCAATATCAGGACCAACCATTCCTTCTAAATTGTGCATCTAATCTTATCTTTATTGTGTTAATTTCAGGCGGCGGCCGAGGTAAGTCTTAATCTATCTAAAACAATAATGCACTATTTGTAAATAGAAAGCAGAAACAAAAGAACAAAAAAAATAAAAATAAATAAAAACAAACTTGGCTGAAAAAGCCAAACAAAACAACGAAATAGAACCTTTTCTTTATATTTATTGTATTCCTTGTGTTCTATCATATATTGAATGTATTAAGATTGTATAGCGAAATTCCCCACTGACCACTATATAGTATGCATTTTATAAGGTTCGAATATCATGTCTCAGCATGTAGAGATATTACAGAATACATATTGAAGTTCACTAAGCGAGGTATATTTCATCTAATCTCATCTTTATTCTGTTAATTTTAGGCGTCGGCAAAGGTAATTATTAATCTATCTAAAAGTAATAATGTACTATTTGTAAATATGAATATATTATGTATTTGTCAGACATTTACATGACATTGAAGAGACGTATATGTATTGCAAAACAATATTGCTCGAATGTAAATGGTCTTTTGCCACTAATCATGTTATCATTTCATTTCTCGTGCATTTTTTGTTTCTTATTTAGGATCAAATGTCAATAACACTATTTCAGATCACATTAGGTTATTCTAACAACTTTTCTTTAGCGCAGAGTGAAATCCTCCTCTGTTTGACTCAGATAATACACGTGTAGTTACATAATACCTGCATATATCTTCCTTGTTTGACGCAGCTAATACAGGTTGAGTTTCATAATACCTGTATCTTCCACGTTTGACTCAGATAATACAGGTAGAGTTTCATAATACCTGTATATATCTTCCACGTTTGACTCAGATAATACAGGTAGAGTTTCATAATACCTGTATATATCTTCCACGTTTGACTCAGATAATACAGGTAGAGTTTCATAATACCTGTATATATCTTCCACGTTTGACTCCGATACTACAGTTATAGTTTCATAATACCTGTATATATCTTCCACATTTGGCTCAGATAATACAGGTAGAGTTTCATTTCATAATACCTGTATATATCTTCCACGTCTGGCTCAGATAATACAGGTAGAGTTTCATTTCATAATACCTGTATATATCTTCCACATTTGGCTCAGATAATACAGGTAGAGTTTCATTTCATAATACCTGCATATATCTTCCACGTTTGACTCAGATAATACAGGTAGAGTTTCATAATACCTGTATATATCTTTCACTTTTGATTCAGATAATACAAGTTGAGTTTCATAATACCGGTATATATCTTCTACAAGTGGAGGAAGATGTAAACAATTATTACAAATACGAAACAATATTAGAAAGTGCAGAGTAGATTGAGCGTTTGCTTTACAATTAGTAAAGTAACATCCATATTATCGCATCTATTGCGAAGTAATTGTGAAAAAGTAATTATTAATTCTAAAACTCTATTTCCCAGAGTTTTTAATAATCAGGCGTCCAAAAGCTGCACAGATTTTTACATGGATTTGAGATTTCTTGCAGGCAAATTAGTTGCCAAACCATTGATTTTTTTCGCACTGAATTTTCTGTCCTATTGATTAGACGGTGTGTCGCCTTTGGCTCAAAAACAAAAAGAAAAACAGCAACAAAAACATCTTGGCTCAAAAACAAAAACATAATAGACAACAGAAAAACAACGTTTACTTTGATCTGTTGTATTCCTCGTATTCTATCGTTTATTGAATTTTGAAGATTGTATAGCGAAATAATATCCGCTAAGCTCTACATCATCAGTAATCAAATTTGTTTCGCTTACTCCATAGTTAAGTGCCTGGATCAAAGATGAAACTAATAGTACGATACTATGTATCCGTTGTTTCTGTTTCTGCGCGACAAATTTAAGACATAGGTAACAAAGAGAAATGATTTATCTCTACCAAAATATGTATGCAAATATATATTCCTATAAAATGTCGAATTTTAAAACCAATCGTAAGAACTAATATATCTGAAATGTTGCGTGTATTTTCTTTCAGTCTGTATACATTATGCAATTTATAAGGTTCGAATATGATGTCTCAGACATGTAAATATATTATAGAATATATATTGAAAGCGACTAAGCGAGGTATATTTCATCTAATCTCATCTTTATTGTGTTAATTTCAGGCGGCAGCCGAGGTAAGTCTTAATCTATCTAAAAGAATAATGCACTATTTGTAAATAGAAAGCAGAAACAAAATAACAAAAAAAACAAAACAAAACAACAACAAATGGCTGAAAAAAGCCAAACAAAACAACGAAATAGAACTTTTTCTTTATATTTATTGTATTCCTTGTGTTCTATCATTTATTGAATTTATTAAGATTGTATAGCGTAATTCCCACTGACCACTATATAGTATGCATTTTATAAGGTTCGAATATCATGTCTCAGCATGTACAGATATTACAGAATACATATTGAAACCAACTAAGCGAGGTATATTTCATCTAATCTCATCTTTATTACGTTAATTTTAGGCGACAGTAAAGGTAATTATTAATCTATCTAAAAATAATAATGTGCTATGTGTAAATATGAATATATTATGTATGTGTCAGACATTTACATGATATTGAAGAGACGTATATGTATTGCAAAACAATATTGCTCGAATGTAAATTGTCTTTTACCACTCATCATGTTATCATTTTTTGTTTCTTATTTAGGATCAAATGTCAATAACACTATTTCAGACACATTAGGTTATTCTAACAACTTTTCTTTAGCGCAGAGTGAAGGCCTCATCTGCTTGACTCAGATAATAAACGTGTAGTTGCATAATACCTGCATATATCTTCCTTGTTTGACGCAGCTAATACAGGTAGAGTTTCATAATACCTGTATCTTCCACGTTTGACTCAGATAAAGCAGATAGAGTTTCATAATACCTGTATCTTCCACATTTGGCTCAGATATTACAGTTAGAGTTTCATAATACCTGTATATATCTTCCACATTTGGCTCAGATAATACAGGTAGAGTTTCATTTCATAATACCTGTATATATCTTCCACGTCTGGCTCAGATAATACAGGTAGAGTTTCATAATACCTGTTTATATCTTTCACTTTTGATTCAGATAATACAAGTTGAGTTTCATTATACACGTATATATCTTCTGCAAGTGGAGGAAGATGTAAACAATTATTACAAATACGAAACAATATTAGAAAGTGCAGAGTAGATTGAGCGTTTGCTTTACAATTAGTAAAGTAACATCCATATTGTCGCCTCTATTGCGAAGTAATTGTGAAAAAGTAATTATTAATTCTAAAACTCTATTTCCCAGAGTTTCTAATAATCAGGCGTCCAAAAGCTGCACAGATCTTTACATGGATTTGAGATTTCTTGCAGGCAAATTAGTTGCCAAACCATTTAGGATCAAATGTCAATAACACTATTTCAGACACATTAGGTTATTCTAACGACTTTTCTTTAGCGCAGAGTGAAGGCCTCATCTGTTTGACTCAGATAATACACGGGTAGTTGCATAACGCCTGCATATATCTTCCTTGTTTGACGCAGCTAATACAGGTTGAGTTTCATAACACCTGTATCTTCCAAGTTTAACTCAAATACTACAGTTAGAGCTTCATAATACCTGTATATATCTTCCACGTTTGGCTCAGATAATACAGGTAGAGTTTTATTTCATAATACCTGTATATATCTTCCACGTTTGACTCAGATAATACAGGTAGATTTTCATAATACCTGTATATATCTTCCACGTTTGACTCAGATAATACAGGTAGAGTTTCATAATACCTGTATATATCTTCCACGTTTGACTCAGATAATACAGGTTGAGTTTCATAATACCGGTATATATCTTCTACAGACGGAGGAAAATGTAAACAATTATTGCAAATACGAAACAATATTAGAAAGTGCAGAGTAGATTGAGCGTTTGCTTTACAATTAGCAAAGTAACAGCCATATTATCGCCTCTATTGCGAAGTAATTGAGAAAAATTCATTGGTAATTCTAAAACTCTATTTCCCAGAGTTTTTAATAATCAGTCGTCCAAAAGCTGCACAGATTTTTGCATTGATTTGAGATTCATTGCATGCATATTAGTTACCAATCCTTGATTACGTTCACACCTAATTTTCTGGCCTATGGATTAGACGGTGTGTCACCTTTGGCTCAAAAATAAAAAGATAAACAGCAACAAAAACAACTTGGCTCAAAAACATAATAGACAACAGAAAAACAGTGTTTATATTGATCTGTTGTATTCCTCGTATTCTATCGTTTATTGAATTTTGAAGATTGTATGCGAAATAATATCCACTAAACTCTACATCATCAGTAATCAAATTTGTTTCGCTTACTCCATAGTTAAGTGGCTGGATCAAAGATGAAACTAATAGTACGATACTATTTATCCGTTGTTTCTGTTTCTGCGCGACCAATTTCAGACATAGGTAACAAAGAGAAATGATTTATCTATAGCAAAATATGTATGCAAATATATATTCCTATAAAAATGTCGAATTTTAAAACCATTCGTAAGAACTAATATATCTGAAATGTTGCGTATATTTTCTTTCAGTCTGTATACATTATGCAATTTATAAGGTTCGAATATGATGTCTCAGACATGTATATATATATTATAGAATATATGTTGAAAGCGACTAAGCGAGGTATATTTCATCTAATCTCATCTTTATTGTGTTAATTTCAGGCGGCGGCCGAGGTAAGTCTTAATCTATCTAAAACAATAATGCACTATTTGTAAATAGAAACCAGAAACAAAAGAACAACAACAAAAAAAAAAAAAATAAAAACAAACTTGGCTGAAAAAGCCAAACAAAACAACGAAATAGAACCTTTTCTTTATATTTATTGTATTCCTTGTGTTCTATCATATATTGAATGTATTAAGATTGTATAGCGAAATTCCCCACTGACCACTATATAGTATGCATTTTATAAGGTTCGAATATCATGTCTCAGCATGTAGAGATATTACAGAATACATATTGATGTTCACTAAGCGAGGTATATTTCATCTAATCTCATCTTTATTCTGTTAATTTTAGGCGTCGGCAAAGATAATTATTAATCTATCTAAAAATAATAATGTACTATTTGTAAATATGAATATATTATGTATTTGTCAGACATTTACATGATATTGAAGAGACGTATATGTATTGCAAATCAATATTGCTCGAATGTAAATGGTCTTTTACCACTAATCATGTTATCATTTCATTTCTCGTGCATTTTTTGTTTCTTATTTAGGATCAAATGTCAGTAACACTATTTCAGATCACATTAGGTTATTCTAACAACTTTTCTTTAGCGCAGAGTGAAATCCTCCTCTGTTTGACTCAGATAATACACGTGTAGTTACATAATACCTGCATATATCTTCCTTGTTTGACGCAGCTAATACAGGTTGAGTTTCATAATACCTGTATCTTCCACGTTTGACTCAGATAAAACAGACAGAGTTTCATAATACCTGTATATATCTTCCACGTTTGACTCCGATACTACAGTTATAGTTTCATAATACCTGTATATATCTTCCACGTTTGACTCAGATAATACAGGTAGAGTTTCATAATACCTGTATATATCTTCCACATTTGGCTCAGATAATACAGGTAGAGTTTCATTTCATAATACCTGTATATATCTTCCACATTTGGCTCAGATAATACAGGTAGAGTTTCATTTCATAATACTTGTATATATCTTCCACGTTTGACTCAGATAATACAGGTAGAGTTTCATTTCATAATACCTGCATATATCTTCCACGTTTGACTCAGATAATACAGGTAGAGTTTCATAATACCTGTATATATCTTTCACTTTTGATTCAGATAATACAAGTTGAGTTTCATTATACCGGTATATATCTTCTACAAGTGGAGGAAGATGTAAACAATTATTACAAATACGAAACAATATTAGAAAGTGCAGAGTAGATTGAGCGTTTGCTTTACAATTAGTAAAGTAACATCCATATTATCGCCTCTATTGCGAAGTAATTGTGAAAAAGTAATTATTAATTCTAAAACTCTATTTCCCAGAGTTTTTAATAATCAGGCGTCCAAAAGCTGCACAGATTTTTACATGGATTTGAGATTTCTTGCAGGCAAATTAGTTGCCAAACCATTGATTATTTTCGCACCGAATTTTCTGTCCTATTGATTAGACGGTGTGTCGCCTTTGGCTCAAAAACAAAAAGAAAAACAGCAACAAAAACAACTTGGCTCAAAAACAAAAACATAATAGACAACAGAAAAACAACGTTTGCTTTGATCTGTTGTATTCCTCGTATTCTATTGTTTATTGAATTTTGAAGATTGTATAGCGAAATAATATCCGCTAAGCTCTACATCATTAGTAATCAAATTTGTGTCGCTTACTCCATAGTTAAGTGCCTGGATCAAAGATGAAACTAATAGTACGATACTATGTATCCGTTGTTTCTGTTTCTGCGCGACCAATTTCAGACATAGGTAACAAAGAGAAATGATTTATCTCTAGCAAAATATGTATGCAAATATATATTCCTATAAAAAGTCGAATTTTAAAACCATTCGTAAGAATTAATATATCTGAAATGTTGCGTATAGTTTCTTTCAGTCTGTATACATTATGCAATTTATAAGGTTCGAATATGATGTCTCAGACATGTAAATATATTATAGAATATATATTGAAAGCGACTAAGCGAGGTATATTTCATCTAATCTCATCTTTATTGTGTTAATTTCAGGCGGCAGCCGAGGTAAGTCTTAATCTATCTAAAAGAATAATGCACTATTTGTAAATAGAAAGCAGAAACAAAATAACAAAAAAACAAAAACAAAACAACAAATGGCTGAAAAAAGCCAAACAAAACAACGAAATAGAACCTTTTCTTTATATTTATTGTATTCCTTGTGTTCTATCATTTATTGAATTTATTAAGATTGTATAGCGTAATTCCCACTGACCACTATATAGTATGCATTTTATAAGGTTCGAATATCATGTCTCAGCATGTACAGATATTACAGAATTCATATTGAAACCAACTAAGCGAGGTATATTTCATCTAATCTCATCTTTATTATGTTAATTTTAGGCGGCAGTAAAGGTAATTATTAATCTATCTAAAAATAATAATGTGCTATGTGTAAATATGAATATATTATGTATTTGTCAGACATTTACATGATATTGAAGAGACGTATATGTATTGCAAAACAATATTGCTCGAATGTAAATCGTCTTTTACCATTAATCATGTTATCATTTTTTGTTTCTTATTTGGGATCAAATGTCAATAACACTATTTCAGACACATTAGGTTATTCTAACGACTTTTCTTTAGCGCAGAGTGAAGGCCTCATCTGTTTGACTCAGATAATACACGTGTAGTTACATAATACCTGCATATATCTTCCTTGTTTGACGCAGCTAATACAGGTAGAGTTTCATAATACCTGTATCTTCCACGTTTGACTCAGATAAAACAGATAGAGTTTCATAATACCTGTATATATCTTCCACGTTTGACTCAGATAAAGCAGATAGAGTTTCATAATACCTGTATATATCTTCCACGTTTGACTCAGATAATACAGGTAGAGTTTCATAATACCTGTATCTTCCACGTTTGACTCAGATAAAGCAGATAGAGTTTCATAATACCTGTATCTTCCACGTTTGACTCAGATAAAGCAGATAGAGTTTCATAATACCTGTATCTTCCACGTTTGACTCAGATAAAGCAGATAGAGTTTCATAATACCTGTATCTTCCACATTTGGCTCAGATAATACAGGTAGAGTTTCATAATACCTGTATATATCTTCCACATTTGGCTCAGATATTACAGTTAGAGTTTCATAATACCTGTATATATCTTCCACATTTGGCTCAGATAATACAGGTAGAGTTTCATTTCATAATACCTGTATATATCTTCCACGTTTTACTCAGATAATACAGGTAGAGTTTCATAATACCTGTTTATATCTTTCACTTTTGATTCAGATAATACAAGTTGAGTTTCATTATACCGGTATATATCTTCTGCAAGTGGAGGAAGATGTAAACAATTATTACAAATACGAAACAATATTAGAAAGTGCAGAGTAGATTGAGCGTTTGCTTTACAATTAGTAAAGTAACATCCATATTATCGCCTCTATTGCGAAGTAATTGTGAAAAAGTAATTATTAATTCTAAAACTCTATTTCCCAGAGTTTTTAATAATCAGGCGTCCAAAAGCTGCACAGATTTTTACATGGATTTGAGATTTCTTGCAGGCAAATTAGTTGCCAAACCATTGATTATTTTCGCACCGAATTTTCTGTCCTATTGATTAGACGGTGTGTCGCCTTTGGCTCAAAAACAAAAAGAAAAACAGCAACAAAAACAACTTGGCTCAAAAACAAAAACATAATAGACAACAGAAAAACAACGTTTGCTTTGATCTGTTGTATTCCTCGTATTCTATTGTTTATTGAATTTTGAAGATTGTATAGCGAAATAATATCCGCTAAGCTCTACATCATTAGTAATCAAATTTGTGTCGCTTACTCCATAGTTAAGTGCCTGGATCAAAGATGAAACTAATAGTACGATACTATGTATCCGTTGTTTCTGTTTCTGCGCGACCAATTTCAGACATAGGTAACAAAGAGAAATGATTTATCTCTAGCAAAATATGTATGCAAATATATATTCCTATAAAAAGTCGAATTTTAAAACCATTCGTAAGAATTAATATATCTGAAATGTTGCGTATAGTTTCTTTCAGTCTGTATACATTATGCAATTTATAAGGTTCGAATATGATGTCTCAGACATGTAAATATATTATAGAATATATATTGAAAGCGACTACGCGAGGTATATTTCATCTAATCTCATCTTTATTGTGTTAATTTCAGGCGGCAGCCGAGGTAAGTCTTAATCTATCTAAAAGAATAATGCACTATTTGTAAATAGAAAGCAGAAACAAAATAACAAAAAAACAAAAACAAAACAACAAATGGCTGAAAAAAGCCAAACAAAACAACGAAATAGAACCTTTTCTTTATATTTATTGTATTCCTTGTGTTCTATCATTTATTGAATTTATTAAGATTGTATAGCGTAATTCCCACTGACCACTATATAGTATGCATTTTATAAGGTTCGAATATCATGTCTCAGCATGTACAGATATTACAGAATTCATATTGAAACCAACTAAGCGAGGTATATTTCATCTAATCTCATCTTTATTATGTTAATTTTAGGCGGCAGTAAAGGTAATTATTAATCTATCTAAAAATAATAATGTGCTATGTGTAAATATGAATATATTATGTATTTGTCAGACATTTACATGATATTGACGAGACGTATATGTATTGCAAAACAATATTGCTCGAATGTAAATCGTCTTTTACCATTAATCATGTTATCATTTTTTGTTTCTTATTTGGGATCAAATGTCAATAACACTATTTCAGACACATTAGGTTATTCTAACGACTTTTCTTTAGCGCAGAGTGAAGGCCTCATCTGTTTGACTCAGATAATACACGTGTAGTTACATAATACCTGCATATATCTTCCTTGTTTGACGCAGCTAATACAGGTAGAGTTTCATAATACCTGTATCTTCCACGTTTGACTCAGATAAAACAGATAGAGTTTCATAATACCTGTATATATCTTCCACGTTTGACTCAGATAAAGCAGATAGAGTTTCATAATACCTGTATATATCTTCCACGTTTGACTCAGATAATACAGGTAGAGTTTCATAATACCTGTATCTTCCACGTTTGACTCCGATAAAGCAGATAGAGTTTCATAATACCTGTATATATCTTCCACTTTTGACTCAGATAATACAGGTAGAGTTTCATAATACCTGTATATATCTTCCACGTTTGACTCAGATAATACAGGTAGAGTTTCATTTCATAATACCTGTATATATCTTCCACGTTTGACTCAGATAAAGCAGATAGAGTTTCATAATACCTGTATATATTTTCCACGTTTGGCTCAGATAATACAGGTAGAGTTTCATAATACCTGTATATATCTTCCACGTTTGACTCAGATAATACAGGTAGAGTTTCATAATACCTGTATCTTCCACGTTTGACTCAGATAATACAGGTAGAGTTTCATAATACCTGTATATAACTTCTACGTTTGGCTCAGATAATACAAGTAGAGTTTTATTTCATGATACCTGTATATATCTTCCACTTTTGACTCATATAATACAAGTTGTGTTTCATAATACCTGTATCTTCCACATTTGACTCAGATAATACAGGTAGATTTTCATAATACCTGTATATATCTTCCACGTTTGACTCAGATAATACAGGTAGAGTTTCATAATACCTGTATATATCTTCCACGTTTGACTCAGATAATACAGGTAGAGTTTCATAATACCTGTATATATCTTCCACGTTTGACTCAGATAATACAGGTAGAGTTTCATAATACCTGTATATATCTTCCACGTTTGACTCCGATACTACAGTTATAGTTTCATAATACCTGTATATATCTTCCACATTTGGCTCAGATAATACAGGTAGAGTTTCATTTCATAATACCTGTATATATCTTCCACGTCTGGCTCAGATAATACAGGTAGAGTTTCATTTCATAATACCTGTATATATCTTCCACATTTGGCTCAGATAATACAGGTAGAGTTTCATTTCATAATACCTGCATATATCTTCCACGTTTGACTCAGATAATACAGGTAGAGTTTCATAATACCTGTATATATCTTTCACTTTTGATTCAGATAATACAAGTTGAGTTTCATAATACCGGTATATATCTTCTACAAGTGGAGGAAGATGTAAACAATTATTACAAATACGAAACAATATTAGAAAGTGCAGAGTAGATTGAGCGTTTGCTTTACAATTAGTAAAGTAACATCCATATTATCGCATCTATTGCGAAGTAATTGTGAAAAAATAATTATTAATTCTAAAACTCTATTTCCCAGAGTTTTTAAAAATCAGGCGTCCAAAAGCTGCACAGATTTTTACATGGATTTGAGATTTCTTGCAGGCAAATTAGTTGCCAAACCATTGATTTTTTTCGCACTGAATTTTCTGTCCTATTGATTAGACGGTGTGTCGCCTTTGGCTCAAAAACAAAAAGAAAAACAGCAACAAAAACATCTTGGCTCAAAAACAAAAACATAATAGACAACAGAAAAACAACGTTTACTTTGATCTGTTGTATTCCTCGTATTCTATCGTTTATTGAATTTTGAAGATTGTATAGCGAAATAATATCCGCTAAGCTCTACATCATCAGTAATCAAATTTGTTTCGCTTACTCCATAGTTAAGTGCCTGGATCAAAGATGAAACTAATAGTACGATACTATGTATCCGTTGTTTCTGTTTCTGCGCGACAAATTTAAGACATAGGTAACAAAGAGAAATGATTTATCTCTACCAAAATATGTATGCAAATATATATTCCTATAAAATGTCGAATTTTAAAACCAATCGTAAGAACTAATATATCTGAAATGTTGCGTGTATTTTCTTTCAGTCTGTATACATTATGCAATTTATAAGGTTCGAATATGATGTCTCAGACATGTAAATATATTATAGAATATATATTGAAAGCGACTAAGCGAGGTATATTTCATCTAATCTCATCTTTATTGTGTTAATTTCAGGCGGCAGCCGAGGTAAGTCTTAATCTATCTAAAAGAATAATGCACTATTTGTAAATAGAAAGCAGAAACAAAATAACAAAAAAACAAAACAAAACAACAACAAATGGCTGAAAAAAGCCAAACAAAACAACGAAATAGAACTTTTTCTTTATATTTATTGTATTCCTTGTGTTCTATCATTTATTGAATTTATTAAGATTGTATAGCGTAATTCCCACTGACCACTATATAGTATGCATTTTATAAGGTTCGAATATCATGTCTCAGCATGTACAGATATTACAGAATACATATTGAAACCAACTAAGCGAGGTATATTTCATCTAATCTCATCTTTATTACGTTAATTTTAGGCGACAGTAAAGGTAATTATTAATCTATCTAAAAATAATAATGTGCTATGTGTAAATATGAATATATTATGTATGTGTCAGACATTTACATGATATTGAAGAGACGTATATGTATTGCAAAACAATATTGCTCGAATGTAAATTGTCTTTTACCACTCATCATGTTATCATTTTTTGTTTCTTATTTAGGATCAAATGTCAATAACACTATTTCAGACACATTAGGTTATTCTAACAACTTTTCTTTAGCGCAGAGTGAAGGCCTCATCTGCTTGACTCAGATAATAAACGTGTAGTTGCATAATACCTGCATATATCTTCCTTGTTTGACGCAGCTAATACAGGTAGAGTTTCATAATACCTGTATCTTCCACGTTTGACTCAGATAAAGCAGATAGAGTTTCATAATACCTGTATCTTCCACATTTGGCTCAGATATTACAGTTAGAGTTTCATAATACCTGTATATATCTTCCACATTTGGCTCAGATAATACAGGTAGAGTTTCATTTCATAATACCTGTATATATCTTCCACGTCTGGCTCAGATAATACAGGTAGAGTTTCATAATACCTGTTTATATCTTTCACTTTTGATTCAGATAATACAAGTTGAGTTTCATTATACACGTATATATCTTCTGCAAGTGGAGGAAGATGTAAAACAATTATTACAAATACGAAACAATATTAGAAAGTGCAGAGTAGATTGAGCGTTTGCTTTACAATTAGTAAAGTAACATCCATATTGTCGCCTCTATTGCGAAGTAATTGTGAAAAAGTAATTATTAATTCTAAAACTCTATTTCCCAGAGTTTCTAATAATCAGGCGTCCAAAAGCTGCACAGATCTTTACATGGATTTGAGATTTCTTGCAGGCAAATTAGTTGCCAAACCATTTAGGATCAAATGTCAATAACACTATTTCAGACACATTAGGTTATTCTAACGACTTTTCTTTAGCGCAGAGTGAAGGCCTCATCTGTTTGACTCAGATAATACACGGGTAGTTGCATAACGCCTGCATATATCTTCCTTGTTTGACGCAGCTAATACAGGTTGAGTTTCATAACACCTGTATCTTCCAAGTTTAACTCAAATACTACAGTTAGAGCTTCATAATACCTGTATATATCTTCCACGTTTGGCTCAGATAATACAGGTAGAGTTTTATTTCATAATACCTGTATATATCTTCCACGTTTGACTCAGATAATACAGGTAGATTTTCATAATACCTGTATATATCTTCCACGTTTGACTCAGATAATACAGGTAGAGTTTCATAATACCTGTATATATCTTCCACGTTTGACTCAGATAATACAGGTTGAGTTTCATAATACCGGTATATATCTTCTACAGACGGAGGAAAATGTAAACAATTATTGCAAATACGAAACAATATTAGAAAGTGCAGAGTAGATTGAGCGTTTGCTTTACAATTAGCAAAGTAACAGCCATATTATCGCCTCTATTGCGAAGTAATTGAGAAAAATTCATTGGTAATTCTAAAACTCTATTTCCCAGAGTTTTTAATAATCAGTCGTCCAAAAGCTGCACAGATTTTTGCATTGATTTGAGATTCATTGCATGCATATTAGTTACCAATCCTTGATTACGTTCACACCTAATTTTCTGGCCTATGGATTAGACGGTGTGTCACCTTTGGCTCAAAAATAAAAAGATAAACAGCAACAAAAACAACTTGGCTCAAAAACATAATAGACAACAGAAAAACAGTGTTTATATTGATCTGTTGTATTCCTCGTATTCTATCGTTTATTGAATTTTGAAGATTGTATGCGAAATAATATCCACTAAACTCTACATCATCAGTAATCAAATTTGTTTCGCTTACTCCATAGTTAAGTGGCTGGATCAAAGATGAAACTAATAGTACGATACTATTTATCCGTTGTTTCTGTTTCTGCGCGACCAATTTCAGACATAGGTAACAAAGAGAAATGATTTATCTATAGCAAAATATGTATGCAAATATATATTCCTATAAAAATGTCGAATTTTAAAACCATTCGTAAGAACTAATATATCTGAAATGTTGCGTATATTTTCTTTCAGTCTGTATACATTATGCAATTTATAAGGTTCGAATATGATGTCTCAGACATGTATATATATATTATAGAATATATGTTGAAAGCGACTAAGCGAGGTATATTTCATCTAATCTCATCTTTATTGTGTTAATTTCAGGCGGCGGCCGAGGTAAGTCTTAATCTATCTAAAACAATAATGCACTATTTGTAAATAGAAACCAGAAACAAAAGAACAACAACAAAAAAAAAAAAATAAAAACAAACTTGGCTGAAAAAGCCAAACAAAACAACGAAATAGAACCTTTTCTTTATATTTATTGTATTCCTTGTGTTCTATCATATATTGAATGTATTAAGATTGTATAGCGAAATTCCCCACTGACCACTATATAGTATGCATTTTATAAGGTTCGAATATCATGTCTCAGCATGTAGAGATATTACAGAATACATATTGATGTTCACTAAGCGAGGTATATTTCATCTAATCTCATCTTTATTCTGTTAATTTTAGGCGTCGGCAAAGATAATTATTAATCTATCTAAAAATAATAATGTACTATTTGTAAATATGAATATATTATGTATTTGTCAGACATTTACATGATATTGAAGAGACGTATATGTATTGCAAATCAATATTGCTCGAATGTAAATGGTCTTTTACCACTAATCATGTTATCATTTCATTTCTCGTGCATTTTTTGTTTCTTATTTAGGATCAAATGTCAGTAACACTATTTCAGATCACATTAGGTTATTCTAACAACTTTTCTTTAGCGCAGAGTGAAATCCTCCTCTGTTTGACTCAGATAATACACGTGTAGTTACATAATACCTGCATATATCTTCCTTGTTTGACGCAGCTAATACAGGTTGAGTTTCATAATACCTGTATCTTCCACGTTTGACTCAGATAAAACAGACAGAGTTTCATAATACCTGTATATATCTTCCACGTTTGACTCCGATACTACAGTTATAGTTTCATAATACCTGTATATATCTTCCACGTTTGACTCAGATAATACAGGTAGAGTTTCATAATACCTGTATATATCTTCCACATTTGGCTCAGATAATACAGGTAGAGTTTCATTTCATAATACCTGTATATATCTTCCACATTTGGCTCAGATAATACAGGTAGAGTTTCATTTCATAATACTTGTATATATCTTCCACGTTTGACTCAGATAATACAGGTAGAGTTTCATTTCATAATACCTGCATATATCTTCCACGTTTGACTCAGATAATACAGGTAGAGTTTCATAATACCTGTATATATCTTTCACTTTTGATTCAGATAATACAAGTTGAGTTTCATTATACCGGTATATATCTTCTACAAGTGGAGGAAGATGTAAACAATTATTACAAATACGAAACAATATTAGAAAGTGCAGAGTAGATTGAGCGTTTGCTTTACAATTAGTAAAGTAACATCCATATTATCGCCTCTATTGCGAAGTAATTGTGAAAAAGTAATTATTAATTCTAAAACTCTATTTCCCAGAGTTTTTAATAATCAGGCGTCCAAAAGCTGCACAGATTTTTACATGGATTTGAGATTTCTTGCAGGCAAATTAGTTGCCAAACCATTGATTATTTTCGCACCGAATTTTCTGTCCTATTGATTAGACGGTGTGTCGCCTTTGGCTCAAAAACAAAAAGAAAAACAGCAACAAAAACAACTTGGCTCAAAAACAAAAACATAATAGACAACAGAAAAACAACGTTTGCTTTGATCTGTTGTATTCCTCGTATTCTATTGTTTATTGAATTTTGAAGATTGTATAGCGAAATAATATCCGCTAAGCTCTACATCATTAGTAATCAAATTTGTGTCGCTTACTCCATAGTTAAGTGCCTGGATCAAAGATGAAACTAATAGTACGATACTATGTATCCGTTGTTTCTGTTTCTGCGCGACCAATTTCAGACATAGGTAACAAAGAGAAATGATTTATCTCTAGCAAAATATGTATGCAAATATATATTCCTATAAAAAGTCGAATTTTAAAACCATTCGTAAGAATTAATATATCTGAAATGTTGCGTATAGTTTCTTTCAGTCTGTATACATTATGCAATTTATAAGGTTCGAATATGATGTCTCAGACATGTAAATATATTATAGAATATATATTGAAAGCGACTAAGCGAGGTATATTTCATCTAATCTCATCTTTATTGTGTTAATTTCAGGCGGCAGCCGAGGTAAGTCTTAATCTATCTAAAAGAATAATGCACTATTTGTAAATAGAAAGCAGAAACAAAATAACAAAAAAACAAAAACAAAACAACAAATGGCTGAAAAAAGCCAAACAAAACAACGAAATAGAACCTTTTCTTTATATTTATTGTATTCCTTGTGTTCTATCATTTATTGAATTTATTAAGATTGTATAGCGTAATTCCCACTGACCACTATATAGTATGCATTTTATAAGGTTCGAATATCATGTCTCAGCATGTACAGATATTACAGAATTCATATTGAAACCAACTAAGCGAGGTATATTTCATCTAATCTCATCTTTATTATGTTAATTTTAGGCGGCAGTAAAGGTAATTATTAATCTATCTAAAAATAATAATGTGCTATGTGTAAATATGAATATATTATGTATTTGTCAGACATTTACATGATATTGAAGAGACGTATATGTATTGCAAAACAATATTGCTCGAATGTAAATCGTCTTTTACCATTAATCATGTTATCATTTTTTGTTTCTTATTTGGGATCAAATGTCAATAACACTATTTCAGACACATTAGGTTATTCTAACGACTTTTCTTTAGCGCAGAGTGAAGGCCTCATCTGTTTGACTCAGATAATACACGTGTAGTTACATAATACCTGCATATATCTTCCTTGTTTGACGCAGCTAATACAGGTAGAGTTTCATAATACCTGTATCTTCCACGTTTGACTCAGATAAAACAGATAGAGTTTCATAATACCTGTATATATCTTCCACGTTTGACTCAGATAAAGCAGATAGAGTTTCATAATACCTGTATATATCTTCCACGTTTGACTCAGATAATACAGGTAGAGTTTCATAATACCTGTATCTTCCACGTTTGACTCAGATAAAGCAGATAGAGTTTCATAATACCTGTATCTTCCACGTTTGACTCAGATAAAGCAGATAGAGTTTCATAATACCTGTATCTTCCACGTTTGACTCAGATAAAGCAGATAGAGTTTCATAATACCTGTATCTTCCACATTTGGCTCAGATAATACAGGTAGAGTTTCATAATACCTGTATATATCTTCCACATTTGGCTCAGATATTACAGTTAGAGTTTCATAATACCTGTATATATCTTCCACATTTGGCTCAGATAATACAGGTAGAGTTTCATTTCATAATACCTGTATATATCTTCCACGTTTTACTCAGATAATACAGGTAGAGTTTCATAATACCTGTTTATATCTTTCACTTTTGATTCAGATAATACAAGTTGAGTTTCATTATACCGGTATATATCTTCTGCAAGTGGAGGAAGATGTAAACAATTATTACAAATACGAAACAATATTAGAAAGTGCAGAGTAGATTGAGCGTTTGCTTTACAATTAGTAAAGTAACATCCATATTATCGCCTCTATTGCGAAGTAATTGTGAAAAAGTAATTATTAATTCTAAAACTCTATTTCCCAGAGTTTTTAATAATCAGGCGTCCAAAAGCTGCACAGATTTTTACATGGATTTGAGATTTCTTGCAGGCAAATTAGTTGCCAAACCATTGATTATTTTCGCACCGAATTTTCTGTCCTATTGATTAGACGGTGTGTCGCCTTTGGCTCAAAAACAAAAAGAAAAACAGCAACAAAAACAACTTGGCTCAAAAACAAAAACATAATAGACAACAGAAAAACAACGTTTGCTTTGATCTGTTGTATTCCTCGTATTCTATTGTTTATTGAATTTTGAAGATTGTATAGCGAAATAATATCCGCTAAGCTCTACATCATTAGTAATCAAATTTGTGTCGCTTACTCCATAGTTAAGTGCCTGGATCAAAGATGAAACTAATAGTACGATACTATGTATCCGTTGTTTCTGTTTCTGCGCGACCAATTTCAGACATAGGTAACAAAGAGAAATGATTTATCTCTAGCAAAATATGTATGCAAATATATATTCCTATAAAAAGTCGAATTTTAAAACCATTCGTAAGAATTAATATATCTGAAATGTTTGCGTATAGTTTCTTTCAGTCTGTATACATTATGCAATTTATAAGGTTCGAATATGATGTCTCAGACATGTAAATATATTATAGAATATATATTGAAAGCGACTACGCGAGGTATATTTCATCTAATCTCATCTTTATTGTGTTAATTTCAGGCGGCAGCCGAGGTAAGTCTTAATCTATCTAAAAGAATAATGCACTATTTGTAAATAGAAAGCAGAAACAAAATAACAAAAAAACAAAAACAAAACAACAAATGGCTGAAAAAAGCCAAACAAAACAACGAAATAGAACCTTTTCTTTATATTTATTGTATTCCTTGTGTTCTATCATTTATTGAATTTATTAAGATTGTATAGCGTAATTCCCACTGACCACTATATAGTATGCATTTTATAAGGTTCGAATATCATGTCTCAGCATGTACAGATATTACAGAATTCATATTGAAACCAACTAAGCGAGGTATATTTCATCTAATCTCATCTTTATTATGTTAATTTTAGGCGGCAGTAAAGGTAATTATTAATCTATCTAAAAATAATAATGTGCTATGTGTAAATATGAATATATTATGTATTTGTCAGACATTTACATGATATTGACGAGACGTATATGTATTGCAAAACAATATTGCTCGAATGTAAATCGTCTTTTACCATTAATCATGTTATCATTTTTTGTTTCTTATTTGGGATCAAATGTCAATAACACTATTTCAGACACATTAGGTTATTCTAACGACTTTTCTTTAGCGCAGAGTGAAGGCCTCATCTGTTTGACTCAGATAATACACGTGTAGTTACATAATACCTGCATATATCTTCCTTGTTTGACGCAGCTAATACAGGTAGAGTTTCATAATACCTGTATCTTCCACGTTTGACTCAGATAAAACAGATAGAGTTTCATAATACCTGTATATATCTTCCACGTTTGACTCAGATAAAGCAGATAGAGTTTCATAATACCTGTATATATCTTCCACGTTTGACTCAGATAATACAGGTAGAGTTTCATAATACCTGTATCTTCCACGTTTGACTCCGATAAAGCAGATAGAGTTTCATAATACCTGTATATATCTTCCACTTTTGACTCAGATAATACAGGTAGAGTTTCATAATACCTGTATATATCTTCCACGTTTGACTCAGATAATACAGGTAGAGTTTCATTTCATAATACCTGTATATATCTTCCACGTTTGACTCAGATAAAGCAGATAGAGTTTCATAATACCTGTATATATTTTCCACGTTTGGCTCAGATAATACAGGTAGAGTTTCATAATACCTGTATATATCTTCCACGTTTGACTCAGATAATACAGGTAGAGTTTCATAATACCTGTATCTTCCACGTTTGACTCAGATAATACAGGTAGAGTTTCATAATACCTGTATATAACTTCTACGTTTGGCTCAGATAATACAAGTAGAGTTTTATTTCATGATACCTGTATATATCTTCCACTTTTGACTCATATAATACAAGTTGTGTTTCATAATACCTGTATCTTCCACATTTGACTCAGATAATACAGGTAGATTTTCATAATACCTGTATATATCTTCCACGTTTGACTCAGATAATACAGGTAGAGTTTCATAATACCTGTATATATCTTCCACGTTTGACTCAGATAATACAGGTAGAGTTTCATAATACCTGTATATATCTTCCACGTTTGACTCAGATAATACAGGTAGAGTTTCATAATACCTGTATATATCTTCCACGTTTGACTCCGATACTACAGTTATAGTTTCATAATACCTGTATATATCTTCCACATTTGGCTCAGATAATACAGGTAGAGTTTCATTTCATAATACCTGTATATATCTTCCACGTCTGGCTCAGATAATACAGGTAGAGTTTCATTTCATAATACCTGTATATATCTTCCACATTTGGCTCAGATAATACAGGTAGAGTTTCATTTCATAATACCTGCATATATCTTCCACGTTTGACTCAGATAATACAGGTAGAGTTTCATAATACCTGTATATATCTTTCACTTTTGATTCAGATAATACAAGTTGAGTTTCATAATACCGGTATATATCTTCTACAAGTGGAGGAAGATGTAAACAATTATTACAAATACGAAACAATATTAGAAAGTGCAGAGTAGATTGAGCGTTTGCTTTACAATTAGTAAAGTAACATCCATATTATCGCATCTATTGCGAAGTAATTGTGAAAAAATAATTATTAATTCTAAAACTCTATTTCCCAGAGTTTTTAATAATCAGGCGTCCAAAAGCTGCACAGATTTTTACATGGATTTGAGATTTCTTGCAGGCAAATTAGTTGCCAAACCATTGATTTTTTTCGCACTGAATTTTCTGTCCTATTGATTAGACGGTGTGTCGCCTTTGGCTCAAAAACAAAAAGAAAAACAGCAACAAAAACATCTTGGCTCAAAAACAAAAACATAATAGACAACAGAAAAACAACGTTTACTTTGATCTGTTGTATTCCTCGTATTCTATCGTTTATTGAATTTTGAAGATTGTATAGCGAAATAATATCCGCTAAGCTCTACATCATCAGTAATCAAATTTGTTTCGCTTACTCCATAGTTAAGTGCCTGGATCAAAGATGAAACTAATAGTACGATACTATGTATCCGTTGTTTCTGTTTCTGCGCGACAAATTTAAGACATAGGTAACAAAGAGAAATGATTTATCTCTACCAAAATATGTATGCAAATATATATTCCTATAAAATGTCGAATTTTAAAACCAATCGTAAGAACTAATATATCTGAAATGTTGCGTGTATTTTCTTTCAGTCTGTATACATTATGCAATTTATAAGGTTCGAATATGATGTCTCAGACATGTAAATATATTATAGAATATATATTGAAAGCGACTAAGCGAGGTATATTTCATCTAATCTCATCTTTATTGTGTTAATTTCAGGCGGCAGCCGAGGTAAGTCTTAATCTATCTAAAAGAATAATGCACTATTTGTAAATAGAAAGCAGAAACAAAATAACAAAAAAACAAAACAAAACAACAACAAATGGCTGAAAAAAGCCAAACAAAACAACGAAATAGAACTTTTTCTTTATATTTATTGTATTCCTTGTGTTCTATCATTTATTGAATTTATTAAGATTGTATAGCGTAATTCCCACTGACCACTATATAGTATGCATTTTATAAGGTTCGAATATCATGTCTCAGCATGTACAGATATTACAGAATACATATTGAAACCAACTAAGCGAGGTATATTTCATCTAATCTCATCTTTATTACGTTAATTTTAGGCGACAGTAAAGGTAATTATTAATCTATCTAAAAATAATAATGTGCTATGTGTAAATATGAATATATTATGTATGTGTCAGACATTTACATGATATTGAAGAGACGTATATGTATTGCAAAACAATATTGCTCGAATGTAAATTGTCTTTTACCACTCATCATGTTATCATTTTTTGTTTCTTATTTAGGATCAAATGTCAATAACACTATTTCAGACACATTAGGTTATTCTAACAACTTTTCTTTAGCGCAGAGTGAAGGCCTCATCTGCTTGACTCAGATAATAAACGTGTAGTTGCATAATACCTGCATATATCTTCCTTGTTTGACGCAGCTAATACAGGTAGAGTTTCATAATACCTGTATCTTCCACGTTTGACTCAGATAAAGCAGATAGAGTTTCATAATACCTGTATCTTCCACATTTGGCTCAGATATTACAGTTAGAGTTTCATAATACCTGTATATATCTTCCACATTTGGCTCAGATAATACAGGTAGAGTTTCATTTCATAATACCTGTATATATCTTCCACGTCTGGCTCAGATAATACAGGTAGAGTTTCATAATACCTGTTTATATCTTTCACTTTTGATTCAGATAATACAAGTTGAGTTTCATTATACACGTATATATCTTCTGCAAGTGGAGGAAGATGTAAACAATTATTACAAATACGAAACAATATTAGAAAGTGCAGAGTAGATTGAGCGTTTGCTTTACAATTAGTAAAGTAACATCCATATTGTCGCCTCTATTGCGAAGTAATTGTGAAAAAGTAATTATTAATTCTAAAACTCTATTTCCCAGAGTTTCTAATAATCAGGCGTCCAAAAGCTGCACAGATCTTTACATGGATTTGAGATTTCTTGCAGGCAAATTAGTTGCCAAACCATTTAGGATCAAATGTCAATAACACTATTTCAGACACATTAGGTTATTCTAACGACTTTTCTTTAGCGCAGAGTGAAGGCCTCATCTGTTTGACTCAGATAATACACGGGTAGTTGCATAACGCCTGCATATATCTTCCTTGTTTGACGCAGCTAATACAGGTTGAGTTTCATAACACCTGTATCTTCCAAGTTTAACTCAAATACTACAGTTAGAGCTTCATAATACCTGTATATATCTTCCACGTTTGGCTCAGATAATACAGGTAGAGTTTTATTTCATAATACCTGTATATATCTTCCACGTTTGACTCAGATAATACAGGTAGATTTTCATAATACCTGTATATATCTTCCACGTTTGACTCAGATAATACAGGTAGAGTTTCATAATACCTGTATATATCTTCCACGTTTGACTCAGATAATACAGGTTGAGTTTCATAATACCGGTATATATCTTCTACAGACGGAGGAAAATGTAAACAATTATTGCAAATACGAAACAATATTAGAAAGTGCAGAGTAGATTGAGCGTTTGCTTTACAATTAGCAAAGTAACAGCCATATTATCGCCTCTATTGCGAAGTAATTGAGAAAAATTCATTGGTAATTCTAAAACTCTATTTCCCAGAGTTTTTAATAATCAGTCGTCCAAAAGCTGCACAGATTTTTGCATTGATTTGAGATTCATTGCATGCATATTAGTTACCAATCCTTGATTACGTTCACACCTAATTTTCTGGCCTATGGATTAGACGGTGTGTCACCTTTGGCTCAAAAATAAAAAGATAAACAGCAACAAAAACAACTTGGCTCAAAAACATAATAGACAACAGAAAAACAGTGTTTATATTGATCTGTTGTATTCCTCGTATTCTATCGTTTATTGAATTTTGAAGATTGTATGCGAAATAATATCCACTAAACTCTACATCATCAGTAATCAAATTTGTTTCGCTTACTCCATAGTTAAGTGGCTGGATCAAAGATGAAACTAATAGTACGATACTATTTATCCGTTGTTTCTGTTTCTGCGCGACCAATTTCAGACATAGGTAACAAAGAGAAATGATTTATCTATAGCAAAATATGTATGCAAATATATATTCCTATAAAAATGTCGAATTTTAAAACCATTCGTAAGAACTAATATATCTGAAATGTTGCGTATATTTTCTTTCAGTCTGTATACATTATGCAATTTATAAGGTTCGAATATGATGTCTCAGACATGTATATATATATTATAGAATATATGTTGAAAGCGACTAAGCGAGGTATATTTCATCTAATCTCATCTTTATTGTGTTAATTTCAGGCGGCGGCCGAGGTAAGTCTTAATCTATCTAAAACAATAATGCACTATTTGTAAATAGAAACCAGAAACAAAAGAACAACAACAAAAAAAAAAAAATAAAAACAAACTTGGCTGAAAAAGCCAAACAAAACAACGAAATAGAACCTTTTCTTTATATTTATTGTATTCCTTGTGTTCTATCATATATTGAATGTATTAAGATTGTATAGCGAAATTCCCCACTGACCACTATATAGTATGCATTTTATAAGGTTCGAATATCATGTCTCAGCATGTAGAGATATTACAGAATACATATTGATGTTCACTAAGCGAGGTATATTTCATCTAATCTCATCTTTATTCTGTTAATTTTAGGCGTCGGCAAAGATAATTATTAATCTATCTAAAAATAATAATGTACTATTTGTAAATATGAATATATTATGTATTTGTCAGACATTTACATGATATTGAAGAGACGTATATGTATTGCAAATCAATATTGCTCGAATGTAAATGGTCTTTTACCACTAATCATGTTATCATTTCATTTCTCGTGCATTTTTTGTTTCTTATTTAGGATCAAATGTCAGTAACACTATTTCAGATCACATTAGGTTATTCTAACAACTTTTCTTTAGCGCAGAGTGAAATCCTCCTCTGTTTGACTCAGATAATACACGTGTAGTTACATAATACCTGCATATATCTTCCTTGTTTGACGCAGCTAATACAGGTTGAGTTTCATAATACCTGTATCTTCCACGTTTGACTCAGATAAAACAGACAGAGTTTCATAATACCTGTATATATCTTCCACGTTTGACTCCGATACTACAGTTATAGTTTCATAATACCTGTATATATCTTCCACGTTTGACTCAGATAATACAGGTAGAGTTTCATAATACCTGTATATATCTTCCACATTTGGCTCAGATAATACAGGTAGAGTTTCATTTCATAATACCTGTATATATCTTCCACATTTGGCTCAGATAATACAGGTAGAGTTTCATTTCATAATACTTGTATATATCTTCCACGTTTGACTCAGATAATACAGGTAGAGTTTCATTTCATAATACCTGCATATATCTTCCACGTTTGACTCAGATAATACAGGTAGAGTTTCATAATACCTGTATATATCTTTCACTTTTGATTCAGATAATACAAGTTGAGTTTCATTATACCGGTATATATCTTCTACAAGTGGAGGAAGATGTAAACAATTATTACAAATACGAAACAATATTAGAAAGTGCAGAGTAGATTGAGCGTTTGCTTTACAATTAGTAAAGTAACATCCATATTATCGCCTCTATTGCGAAGTAATTGTGAAAAAGTAATTATTAATTCTAAAACTCTATTTCCCAGAGTTTTTAATAATCAGGCGTCCAAAAGCTGCACAGATTTTTACATGGATTTGAGATTTCTTGCAGGCAAATTAGTTGCCAAACCATTGATTATTTTCGCACCGAATTTTCTGTCCTATTGATTAGACGGTGTGTCGCCTTTGGCTCAAAAACAAAAAGAAAAACAGCAACAAAAACAACTTGGCTCAAAAACAAAAACATAATAGACAACAGAAAAACAACGTTTGCTTTGATCTGTTGTATTCCTCGTATTCTATTGTTTATTGAATTTTGAAGATTGTATAGCGAAATAATATCCGCTAAGCTCTACATCATTAGTAATCAAATTTGTGTCGCTTACTCCATAGTTAAGTGCCTGGATCAAAGATGAAACTAATAGTACGATACTATGTATCCGTTGTTTCTGTTTCTGCGCGACCAATTTCAGACATAGGTAACAAAGAGAAATGATTTATCTCTAGCAAAATATGTATGCAAATATATATTCCTATAAAAAGTCGAATTTTAAAACCATTCGTAAGAATTAATATATCTGAAATGTTGCGTATAGTTTCTTTCAGTCTGTATACATTATGCAATTTATAAGGTTCGAATATGATGTCTCAGACATGTAAATATATTATAGAATATATATTGAAAGCGACTAAGCGAGGTATATTTCATCTAATCTCATCTTTATTGTGTTAATTTCAGGCGGCAGCCGAGGTAAGTCTTAATCTATCTAAAAGAATAATGCACTATTTGTAAATAGAAAGCAGAAACAAAATAACAAAAAAACAAAAACAAAACAACAAATGGCTGAAAAAAGCCAAACAAAACAACGAAATAGAACCTTTTCTTTATATTTATTGTATTCCTTGTGTTCTATCATTTATTGAATTTATTAAGATTGTATAGCGTAATTCCCACTGACCACTATATAGTATGCATTTTATAAGGTTCGAATATCATGTCTCAGCATGTACAGATATTACAGAATTCATATTGAAACCAACTAAGCGAGGTATATTTCATCTAATCTCATCTTTATTATGTTAATTTTAGGCGGCAGTAAAGGTAATTATTAATCTATCTAAAAATAATAATGTGCTATGTGTAAATATGAATATATTATGTATTTGTCAGACATTTACATGATATTGAAGAGACGTATATGTATTGCAAAACAATATTGCTCGAATGTAAATCGTCTTTTACCATTAATCATGTTATCATTTTTTGTTTCTTATTTGGGATCAAATGTCAATAACACTATTTCAGACACATTAGGTTATTCTAACGACTTTTCTTTAGCGCAGAGTGAAGGCCTCATCTGTTTGACTCAGATAATACACGTGTAGTTACATAATACCTGCATATATCTTCCTTGTTTGACGCAGCTAATACAGGTAGAGTTTCATAATACCTGTATCTTCCACGTTTGACTCAGATAAAACAGATAGAGTTTCATAATACCTGTATATATCTTCCACGTTTGACTCAGATAAAGCAGATAGAGTTTCATAATACCTGTATATATCTTCCACGTTTGACTCAGATAATACAGGTAGAGTTTCATAATACCTGTATCTTCCACGTTTGACTCAGATAAAGCAGATAGAGTTTCATAATACCTGTATCTTCCACGTTTGACTCAGATAAAGCAGATAGAGTTTCATAATACCTGTATCTTCCACGTTTGACTCAGATAAAGCAGATAGAGTTTCATAATACCTGTATCTTCCACATTTGGCTCAGATAATACAGGTAGAGTTTCATAATACCTGTATATATCTTCCACATTTGGCTCAGATATTACAGTTAGAGTTTCATAATACCTGTATATATCTTCCACATTTGGCTCAGATAATACAGGTAGAGTTTCATTTCATAATACCTGTATATATCTTCCACGTTTTACTCAGATAATACAGGTAGAGTTTCATAATACCTGTTTATATCTTTCACTTTTGATTCAGATAATACAAGTTGAGTTTCATTATACCGGTATATATCTTCTGCAAGTGGAGGAAGATGTAAACAATTATTACAAATACGAAACAATATTAGAAAGTGCAGAGTAGATTGAGCGTTTGCTTTACAATTAGTAAAGTAACATCCATATTATCGCCTCTATTGCGAAGTAATTGTGAAAAAGTAATTATTAATTCTAAAACTCTATTTCCCAGAGTTTTTAATAATCAGGCGTCCAAAAGCTGCACAGATTTTTACATGGATTTGAGATTTCTTGCAGGCAAATTAGTTGCCAAACCATTGATTATTTTCGCACCGAATTTTCTGTCCTATTGATTAGACGGTGTGTCGCCTTTGGCTCAAAAACAAAAAGAAAAACAGCAACAAAAACAACTTGGCTCAAAAACAAAAACATAATAGACAACAGAAAAACAACGTTTGCTTTGATCTGTTGTATTCCTCGTATTCTATTGTTTATTGAATTTTGAAGATTGTATAGCGAAATAATATCCGCTAAGCTCTACATCATTAGTAATCAAATTTGTGTCGCTTACTCCATCGTTAAGTGCCTGGATCAAAGATGAAACTAATAGTACGATACTATGTATCCGTTGTTTCTGTTTCTGCGCGACCAATTTCAGACATAGGTAACAAAGAGAAATGATTTATCTCTAGCAAAATATGTATGCAAATATATATTCCTATAAAAAGTCGAATTTTAAAACCATTCGTAAGAATTAATATATCTGAAATGTTGCGTATAGTTTCTTTCAGTCTGTATACATTATGCAATTTATAAGGTTCGAATATGATGTCTCAGACATGTAAATATATTATAGAATATATATTGAAAGCGACTACGCGAGGTATATTTCATCTAATCTCATCTTTATTGTGTTAATTTCAGGCGGCAGCCGAGGTAAGTCTTAATCTATCTAAAAGAATAATGCACTATTTGTAAATAGAAAGCAGAAACAAAATAACAAAAAAACAAAAACAAAACAACAAATGGCTGAAAAAAGCCAAACAAAACAACGAAATAGAACCTTTTCTTTATATTTATTGTATTCCTTGTGTTCTATCATTTATTGAATTTATTAAGATTGTATAGCGTAATTCCCACTGACCACTATATAGTATGCATTTTATAAGGTTCGAATATCATGTCTCAGCATGTACAGATATTACAGAATTCATATTGAAACCAACTAAGCGAGGTATATTTCATCTAATCTCATCTTTATTATGTTAATTTTAGGCGGCAGTAAAGGTAATTATTAATCTATCTAAAAATAATAATGTGCTATGTGTAAATATGAATATATTATGTATTTGTCAGACATTTACATGATATTGACGAGACGTATATGTATTGCAAAACAATATTGCTCGAATGTAAATCGTCTTTTACCATTAATCATGTTATCATTTTTTGTTTCTTATTTGGGATCAAATGTCAATAACACTATTTCAGACACATTAGGTTATTCTAACGACTTTTCTTTAGCGCAGAGTGAAGGCCTCATCTGTTTGACTCAGATAATACACGTGTAGTTACATAATACCTGCATATATCTTCCTTGTTTGACGCAGCTAATACAGGTAGAGTTTCATAATACCTGTATCTTCCACGTTTGACTCAGATAAAACAGATAGAGTTTCATAATACCTGTATATATCTTCCACGTTTGACTCAGATAAAGCAGATAGAGTTTCATAATACCTGTATATATCTTCCACGTTTGACTCAGATAATACAGGTAGAGTTTCATAATACCTGTATCTTCCACGTTTGACTCCGATAAAGCAGATAGAGTTTCATAATACCTGTATATATCTTCCACTTTTGACTCAGATAATACAGGTAGAGTTTCATAATACCTGTATATATCTTCCACGTTTGACTCAGATAATACAGGTAGAGTTTCATTTCATAATACCTGTATATATCTTCCACGTTTGACTCAGATAAAGCAGATAGAGTTTCATAATACCTGTATATATTTTCCACGTTTGGCTCAGATAATACAGGTAGAGTTTCATAATACCTGTATATATCTTCCACGTTTGACTCAGATAATACAGGTAGAGTTTCATAATACCTGTATCTTCCACGTTTGACTCAGATAATACAGGTAGAGTTTCATAATACCTGTATATAACTTCTACGTTTGGCTCAGATAATACAAGTAGAGTTTTATTTCATGATACCTGTATATATCTTCCACTTTTGACTCATATAATACAAGTTGTGTTTCATAATACCTGTATCTTCCACATTTGACTCAGATAATACAGGTAGATTTTCATAATACCTGTATATATCTTCCACGTTTGACTCAGATAATACAGGTCGATTTTAATAATACCTGTATATAACTTCTACGTTTGACTCAGATAATGCAGGTTAAGTTTCATAATACCGGTATATAGCTTCTACAGACGGAGGAAGATGTAAACAATTATTTCAAATACGAAACAATATTAGAAAGTGCAGATTAGATTGGGCGTTTGCTTCACAATTAGTAAAGTAACAGCCATATTATCGCCTCTATTGCGAAGTAATTGAGAAAAAGTCATTGGTAATTCTAAAACTCTATTTCCCAGAGGTTTTAATAATCAAGCGTTCAATAGCTGCACAGATTTTTACATTGATTTGAGATTCCTTGCGGGCATATTGGTTATGAATCTTTGATTATGTTCACAGCTAATGTTCTGTCCTATTGGTTAGACTATGTGTCGCCCTTGGTTCACAAACAAAAAGAAAAACAGCAACTAAAAACAGCTTGGCTCAAAAATAAAAACATAAAAAGAACAGCAAAACAACGTTTACTTTGATCTGTTATATTCCTCGAATTATATCTTTTATTGAATTTATGAAAATTGTATAGCGAAATGTCCACTAAACTCTACATCATCAGCAATCACATTGGTGTCGCTTACACTATCGTAAGGTGACTTGATCAAAGATGAAGCTAATAGTAAGATACTATGTTCCCATTGTTTCTGTTTCTGCTCAACCAATTCCAGACATAGGTAACAAAGAGAAATGATTTATCTCCAGCAAAATAAGTATGCAATATCAATATTCCTATACAAATGTCGAATTTTAAAACCATTCGTAAGAACTATTATATCTTAAATTTTGCGTGTATTTACTTTCATGATGTATACATTATGCAATTTATAAGGTTTGAATATGATGTCTCTGATATGTCCGTATATTATAGAATATATATTGAAAGCGACTTAGCGAGGTATATTGTATCTAATATCACCTTTATGACGTTCATTTCAGGCGAGCGGGTTAAGTTTTAATCTATCTAAAAAGAATAATGTACTATTTGTAAATAAAAAGCGGAATCAAAAGAACAGGTAGATAATACTGGTAGATTTTCATAATACCTGCATATATCTTCCTTGCTTGACTCAGATACTACGGTAGAGTTTCATAATACTTTGATATACCTTCTACGGACGGAGGAATATGTAAACAATTATTGCAAATACGAAACAATATTAGAAAGTGCAGACTAGATTGAGCGTTTGCTTATGATTAGTAAAGTAAGATACATATTATCGCCTCTGTTGCGAAGTAATTGAGAAATTGTCATTGGTAATTCTAATACTCTATTTCCCAGAGTTTTTAATAATCAAGCATCCAAAAGCAGCAGAGATTTTTACTTTGATTTGAGATTTCTTGCAGGCATATTAGTTGCCAATCCTTGATTATGTTCACACCTAATTCTTGTCCTATTGTTTCTACGGTGTGTAGCCTTTTGACTCAAAAACAAAATTAAAAACAGCAACAAACAACTACTTGGCTCAAAAAGAAAAACAGAAAAACAACAGAAAAACAACGTTTACATTGATCTGTTGTATTCCTCGTATTCTATCTTTTATTGAATTTATGAAAATTGTATAGCGAAATTTCAACTTAACTCTACATCAAGAGTAATCAAATTTGTGTCGCTTACTCTATAATTAAGTGACTGGACAAATGATGAAGCTAATAATACGATACTATGTCCCCATTGTTTCTGTTTCTGCTCAACGAACTTCAGACATAGGTAACACAGATAAATGATTTATCTCTAGCAAAATAAGTATGCAATATAAATATTCCTATACAAATGTCGAATTTTAAAACCATTCGTAAGAACTATTATATCTGAAATGTTGCGTGCATTTACTTTCAGTATGTATACATTATGCAATTTATAAGGTTCGAATATGATGTCTCAGACATGTACGTATATCATAGAATATATATTGAAAGCGACTCAGCGAGGTATATTGTATCTAATATCACCTTTATGACGTTCATTTCAAGCGAGCGTGGTAAGTTTTAATCTATATAAAAAGAATAATGTACTATTTGTAAATTAAAAGCGGAAACAAAAGAATAGGTAGATAATACTGGTAGAGTTTCATAATACCTGTATATATCTTCTACTTTTGACTCAGATAATACAGGCTGAGTTTCATAATACCGGTATATATCTTCTACAGACGGAGGAATATGTAAACAATTATTGCAAATACGAAACAATATTAGAAAGTGCAGAGTAGATTGAGCGTTTGCTTATGATTAGTAAAGTAACAGCCATATTATCGCCTCTATTGCGAAGTAATTGAGAAAAAGTCATTGGTAATTCTAAAACTCTATTTCCCAGAGTTTTTAATAATCAAGCGTCCAAAAGCTGCACAGATTTTTGCACGATTTGAGATTCCTTGTAGGCATACTAGTTACCAATCCTTGATTATGTTCACACCTAATTTTTGTCCTATTGTTTCGACTGTGTGTAGCCTTTTGACTCAAAAACAAAATTAAAAACAGCAACAAACAACAACTTGGCTCAGAAAGAAAAACATAAAAACAACAGAAAAACAACGTTTACTTTGATCTGTTGTATTCCTCGTATTCTATCTTTTATTGAATTTATGAAATTTGTATAGAGAAATTTCCACTAAACTCTACATCATCAGTAATCAAATTTGTGTCGCTTACTCTATTTTTAAGTGACTGGACAAATGATGAAGCTAATAACACGATACTATGTCCACATTGTTTCTGTTTCTGCTCAACCAATTTCAGACATAGGTAACAAAGAGAAATGATTTATCTCTAGCAAAATAAGTACGCAATATCAATATTCCTATACAAATGTCGAATTTTAAACCATTTGTAAGAACTAATATATTTTTCAGTATGTATAAATTATGCAATTTATAAGGTTCGAATATGATGTCTGAGACATATAAATATATTACAGAATACATATTGAAACCAACTAAGCGGGGTATATTTCATCGCATCTAATATCATCTTTATTATCTTCTTTCAGTTGGCCGTTGTAAGTATTAATCTATTTAAAAAGAATGATGTACTATTTGTAAATAAAAAGCAGAAACAAAAGAAGAAATAAAAAATAACCATCTTGACTGAAAAATAAACCCAAACCAATACAATAACATATTCTTCGTGTTCAATCTTTTATTGAATTTATTAAGATTCTATCGAAACATTTCCACTAACCTCTTTATAGTATCAATTTATAAGGTTCGAATATGATGTCTCAAACATGTAAATATATTACGGAATACATATTTAAACCAACTAAGCGATGTATATTACATCTAATATCACCTTTATTATGTTCTTTCAGGCGGGCGGGGTAAGTATTAATCTATCTAAAAAGAATAATGTACTATTTGTAAATATGAATATATTATGTATTTGTCAGACATTTACATGATATTCAAGAGACGTACATGTATTACAAAACAATATTACTCGAATGTAAATGACCTTTTACCACTAATCATGTTATCATTTTATTTCACATGCATTTTTTGTTTCTTATTTAAGATCAAATGTCAATAACACTATTTCAGCTCACATAAGGTTATTCTAGCGACGTTTCTTTACCGCAGAGTGAAGCCCCCATCTTTTTGACTCAGATAATACATGTGTGGTTGCATAATACCTACGTATATCTTCCTTGCTTGACTCAGATAATACAGGAAGATTCTCATAATACCGGTATATATCTTCTTCAGACGGAGGAAGATGTAAACAATTATTGCAAATACGAAACAATATTAGAACGTGTAGATTAGATTGAGCGTTTGCTTACGATTAATAAAGTAGCATCCATAATATCGCCTCTATTGCGATGTAATTGAGAAGAAGTCATTGGTAATTCTGATACTTTATTTCCCAGATTTTTTAATATTCAAGCATCCAAAAGCAGCAGAGATTTTTACATTGATCTGAGATTCCTTGCAGGCATATTAGTTGCCAATCCTTGATTATGTTCACACCTAATTCTTGTCCTATTGCTTAGACGTTGTGTCACCTTTGGCTCAAAAGCAAAAAGAAAAACAGCAACAAAAAACTACTTTGCTGAAAAGCAAAAACATAAAAACAACAACAAAACAACGTTTACTTTGATCTGTTTTATTCCTCGAATTCTATCTTTTATTGAATTTATGAAAATTGTATAGCGGAATTTCCACTAAATTCTACATCATCAGTAATAAAATTTGTGTCGCTTACTCTATATTTAAGTGACTGGACAAATGATGAAGCTAATCATTAGATACTATGTCCACATTGTTTCTGTTTCTGCTCAACCAATTTCAGACATAGGTAACAAAGAGAAATGATTTATCTCTAGCAAAATAAGTACGCAATATTAATATTCCTATACAAATGTCGAATTTTAAACCATTTGTAAGAACTATTATATCTTTCAGTATGTATAAATTATGCAATTTATAAGGTTCGAATATGATGTCTCAGACATGTAAATATATTATAGAATACACATTGATACCAACTAAGCGGGGTATATTTCATCGCATCTAATATCATCTTTATTATCTTCTTTCAGTTGGCCGTGGTAAGTATTAATCTATTTAAAAAGAATGATGTACTATTTGTAAATAAAAAGCAGAAACAAAAGAAGAAATAAAAAATAACCATCTTGGCTGAAAAATAAACCCAAACCAATACAATAACATATTCTTCGTGTTCAATCTTTTATTGAATTTATTAAGATTCTATCGAAACATTTCCACTAACCTCTTTATAGTATCAATTTTTAAGGTTCGAATATGATGTCTCAAACATGTAAATATATTACGGAATACATATTTAAACCAACTAAGCGATGTATATTACATCTAATATCACCTTTATTATGTTCTTTCAGGCGGGCGGGGTAAGTATTAATCTATCTAAAAAGAATAATGTACTATTTGTAGATATGAATATATTATGTATTTGTCAGACATTTACATGATATTCAAGAGACGTACATGTATTACAAAACAATATTACTCGAATGTAAATGACCTTTTACCACTAATCATGTTATCATTTTATTTCACATGCATTTTTTGTTTCTTATTTAAGATCAAATGTCAATAACACTATTTCAGCTCACATAAGGTTATTCTAGCGACGTTTCTTTACCGCAGAGTGAAGCCCCCATCTTTTTGACTCAGATAATACATGTGTGGTTGCATAATACCTACGTATATCTTCCTTGCTTGACTCAGATAATACAGGAAGATTCTCATAATACCGGTATATATCTTCTTCAGACGGAGGAAGATGTAAACAATTATTGCAAATACGAAACAATATTAGAACGTGTAGATTAGATTGAGCGTTTGCTTACGATTAATAAAGTAGCATCCATAATATCGCCTCTATTGCGATGTAATTGAGAAGAAGTCATTGGTAATTCTGATACTTTATTTCCCAGATTTTTTAATATTCAAGCATCCAAAAGCAGCAGAGATTTTTACATTGATTTGAGATTCCTTGCAGGCATATTAGTTGCCAATCCTTGATTATGTTCACACCTACTTCTTGTCCTATTGCTTAGACGTTGTGTCACCTTTGGCTCAAAAGCAAAAAGAAAAACAGCAACAAAAAACTACTTTGCTGAAAAGCAAAAACATAAAAACAACAACAAAACAACGTTTACTTTGATCTGTTTTATTCCTCGAATTCTATCTTTTATTGAATTTATGAAAATTGTATAGCGGAATTTCCACTAAATTCTACATCATCAGTAATAAAATTTGTGTCGCTTACTCTATATTTAAGTGACTGGACAAATGATGAAGCTAATCATTAGATACTATGTCCACATTGTTTCTGTTTCTGCTCAACCAATTTCAGACATAGGTAACAAAGAGAAATGATTTATCTCTAGCAAAATAAGTACGCAATATTAATATTCCTATACAAATGTCGAATTTTAAACCATTTGTAAGAACTATTATATCTTTCAGTATGTATAAATTATGCAATTTATAAGGTTCGAATATGATGTCTCAGACATGTAAATATATTATAGAATACACATTGATACCAACTAAGCGGGGTATATTTCATCGCATCTAATATCATCTTTATTATCTTCTTTCAGTTGGCCGTGGTAAGTATTAATCTATTTAAAAAGAATGATGTACTATTTGTAAATAAAAAGCAGAAACAAAAGAAGAAATAAAAAATAACCATCTTGGCTGAAAAATAAACCCAAACCAATACAATAACATATTCTTCGTGTTCAATCTTTTATTGAATTTATTAAGATTCTATCGAAACATTTCCACTAACCTCTTTATAGTATCAATTTTTAAGGTTCGAATATGATGTCTCAAACATGTAAATATATTACGGAATACATATTTAAACCAACTAAGCGATGTATATTACATCTAATATCACCTTTATTATGTTCTTTCAGGCGGGCGGGGTAAGTATTAATCTATCTAAAAAGAATAATGTACTATTTGTAGATATGAATATATTATGTATTTGTCAGACATTTACATGATATTCAAGAGACGTACATGTATTACAAAACAATATTACTCGAATGTAAATGACCTTTTACCACTAATCATGTTATCATTTTATTTCACATGCATTTTTTGTTTCTTATTTAAGATCAAATGTCAATAACACTATTTCAGCTCACATAAGGTTATTCTAGCGACGTTTCTTTACCGCAGAGTGAAGCCCCCATCTTTTTGACTCAGATAATACATGTGTGGTTGCATAATACCTACGTATATCTTCCTTGCTTGACTCAGATAATACAGGAAGATTCTCATAATACCGGTATATATCTTCTTCAGACGGAGGAAGATGTAAACAATTATTGCAAATACGAAACAATATTAGAACGTGTAGATTAGATTGAGCGTTTGCTTACGATTAATAAAGTAGCATCCATAATATCGCCTCTATTGCGATGTAATTGAGAAGAAGTCATTGGTAATTCTGATACTTTATTTCCCAGATTTTTTAATATTCAAGCATCCAAAAGCAGCAGAGATTTTTACATTGATTTGAGATTCCTTGCAGGCATATTAGTTGCCAATCCTTGATTATGTTCACACCTACTTCTTGTCCTATTGCTTAGACGTTGTGTCACCTTTGGCTCAAAAGCAAAAAGAAAAACAGCAACAAAAAACTACTTTGCTGAAAAGCAAAAACATAAAAACAACAACAAAACAACGTTTACTTTGATCTGTTTTATTCCTCGAATTCTATCTTTTATTGAATTTATGAAAATTGTATAGCGGAATTTCCACTAAATTCTACATCATCAGTAATAAAATTTGTGTCGCTTACTCTATATTTAAGTGACTGGACAAATGATGAAGCTAATCATTAGATACTATGTCCACATTGTTTCTGTTTCTGCTCAACCAATTTCAGACATAGGTAACAAAGAGAAATGATTTATCTCTAGCAAAATAAGTACGCAATATTAATATTCCTATACAAATGTCGAATTTTAAACCATTTGTAAGAACTATTATATCTTTCAGTATGTATAAATTATGCAATTTATAAGGTTCGAATATGATGTCTCAGACATGTAAATATATTATAGAATACACATTGATACCAACTAAGCGGGGTATATTTCATCGCATCTAATATCATCTTTATTATCTTCTTTCAGTTGGCCGTGGTAAGTATTAATCTATTTAAAAAGAATGATGTACTATTTGTAAATAAAAAGCAGAAACAAAAGAAGAAATAAAAAATAACCATCTTGGCTGAAAAATAAACCCAAACCAATACAATAACATATTCTTCGTGTTCAATCTTTTATTGAATTTATTAAGATTCTATCGAAACATTTCCACTAACCTCTTTATAGTATCAATTTTTAAGGTTCGAATATGATGTCTCAAACATGTAAATATATTACGGAATACATATTTAAACCAACTAAGCGATGTATATTACATCTAATATCACCTTTATTATGTTCTTTCAGGCGGGATGGGTAAGTATTAATCTATCTAAAAAGAATAATGTACTATTTGTAAATATGAATATATTATGTATTTGTCAGACATTAACATGATATTCAAGAGACGTACATGTATTACAAAACAATATTACTCGAATGTAAATGACCTTTTACCACTAATCATGTTATCATTTTATTTCACATGCATTTTGTGTTTCTTATTTAAGATCAAATGTCAATAACACTATTTCAGCTCACATAAGGTTATTCTAGCGACGTTTCTTTACCGCAGAGTGAAGCCCCCATCTTTTTGACTCAGATAATACATGTGTGGTTGCATAATACCTACGTATATCTTCCTTGCTTGACTCAGATAATACAGGAAGATTCTCATAATACCGGTATATATCTTCTTCAGACGGAGGAAGATGTAAACAATTATTGCAAATACGAAACAATATTAGAACGTGTAGATTAGATTGAGCGTTTGCTTACGATTAATAAAGTAGCATCCATAATATCGCCTCTATTGCGATGTAATTGAGAAAAAGTCATTGGTAATTCTGATACTTTATTTCCCAGATTTTTTAATATTCAAGCATCCAAAAGCAGCAGAGATTTTTACATTGATTTGAGATTCCTTGCAGGCATATTAGTTGCCAATCCTTGATTATGTTCGCATATAATTTTTGTCCTATTGCTTAGACGTTGTGTCGCCTTTGGCTCAAAAACAAAAAGAAAAACAGCAACAAAAAACTACTTTGCTGAAAATTTAAAACATTACATCAACAGCAAAACAACGTTTACTTTGTTCTGTTTTATTCCTCAAATTCTATCTTTTATTGAAATAATGAAAATTGTATAGCGAAATTTCCACTAAACTCTACACCATCAGTACTCAAATTTGTGTCGCTTACTTTATAATTAAGTGACTGGACAAATGATGAAGCTAATAACACGATACTATGTCCCCATTGTTTCTGTTTCTGCTCAACCAATTTCAGACATAGGTAACAAAGAGAAATGATTTATCTCTAGCAAACTAAGCATGCAATATCAATATTCCTATACAAATGTCGAATTTTAAACCATTTGTAAGAACTATTATATCTTTCAGTATGTATAAATTATGCAATTTATAAGATTCGAATATGATGTCTCAGACATATAAATATATTATAGAATACATATTGAAACCATCTAAGCGGGTTATATTTCATCGCATCTAATATCATCTTCATTATCTTCTTTCAGTTGGCCGTGGTAAGTATTAATAATAATACAGGTGGAGTTTCATAATACCGGTATATATCTTCTTCAGTCGGAGGAAGATGTAAACAATTATTGCAAATACGAAACAATATTAGAAAGTGCAGATTAGATTGAGCGTTTGCTTACTATTAGTAAAGTAACACCCATACTATCGCCTCTATTGCGAAGTAATTGAGGAATAATCATTGGTAAGTATAATACTCTATTTCCCAGATTGTTTAATATCCAAGCCTCCAAACGCTGCACAGATTTTTACATTGATTTGAGATTCTTTGCAGGCGTATTAGTTTCCAATCCTTGATCATGTTGACACCTAATTTCTGTCCTCTTGGTTAGACGGTGTGTCGCATTTGGCTCACAAACAAAAAGAAATACAGCAATAAATAAAAATACTTGGCTGAAAAATTAAAACACTAAAACAACAGCGCAAAAACAACGTTTACTTTGATCTGTTGTATTCCTCGAATTATATCCTTTTTGAATTCGTACTGTACGGAGATTCGAACCCGAATTCGCGGTTTACGTTACTATGTATGTGTGTGTATGCGTGTGTGTGGAGAGAGGGGGAGAGAGAGAGAGACACACACACATATATATATATATATATATATATATATATATATATATATATATATATATATTAATATACGCTAACTAATCATGCTAGACTATAACTGGTATAGCCTACAATTCATTGTCACTAAAAGGAAAATGTAATTAGGTCAACTGCATCGGTGTCCAAACTTTTGCGACTGGCATACGGACACAATCATATGACACAATCATATTGCAGCAAGATATACGCCATGACTAGATTGTGTGGAATATTGACCTGTCATTACTTAAAACGTCAACCTATTACCAAGGAGGTCTTGAATTTGTTTGACCTTTGTATGCGTCCAGACGGTAAATGCTGAAGTAGACAAATAGTAAGTAAAGTTTCGAGCGGATATACGGGTTGCTTAGGGGCTGTGCATCGCCGTTGGACTATAACAAATAAAAAAAGGAAGCAAATGAACAACCAAAAACAACCTGTCTCAATAACAAACACACACAAAACCTTTTTACTTTGATCTATTGTAATTCTCGTGTTCTATCTTTTATTGAATTTATGAAGATTGTATATCGAAATTAACACTGAAATCTACATCATCAGTAAATATAGTTGCGTCGTTTACTCTATAGTCAAGTGCCTGGATCAAAGATAAAGTTAATAGCAAGATACAATGTCTCCATTGTTTCTGTTTCTGTGCGACCAATTTTAGACATAGGTAACAAAGAGCAATGATTTATCTCTAGCAAAATAAGTATGCAATATCAATATTCCTATAAAAATGTCGAAAATTAAAAACATTCGTAAGAACTAATATATCTGAAATGTTGCGTGTACTTCTTTCAATATGTATAAATTATGCATTGTACAAGGATCGAATATGATGTCTCAAATATGTAAATATATTCCAGAATACATATTGAAAATAACAAAGCGAGATATATTTCATCGTGTCTAATATCACCTTTATTACCTTCTTTCAGAGATACATGGCAAGTATTTATATATCTGAAATTAATAATTAGTAAATATGAATTTATTATGAATTTGTAAGACATTTAAATGATATTTAAGAGATGTACATGAATAACAAAAAAATATTGCTCGAATGCAAATGGTATTTTACTATTAATAATGTTATCATTTTTTTATCATGTATTTTATTTTCTTATATTAGGTTATCCTAACGGTTCTTATTTGGCGCATAATAGAGCCCTCTCTGTTTACCTCAGATAATACATGCAGAGTTGCATAATACCTGTATATATCTTCCCTGTTGACTCAGATAATACATATAGAGTTTCACAATACCGGAATATATCTTCTACACAAGGAGGAAGATGTCAACAAGCATTGCAAATACGAAACAATAATAGAAAATGCAGATTAGATTGGGCGTTTGATTACGATTAATAATGTAACATCCATATTATCCCCTCTATTGTAATTGAGAAATAGTCATTGGTAATTCTAAAATACTCTATTTCCCAGATTTGTGAATATTCAAGCTACAAATTTAAAGATGTGCTCTTTATTAAGACAAATTACATCGATCTGTTGAGAAATACCCATTTGTACGTATATATGTATGTGTGCGCCTATACACCCACCATGAACAACCCATATGAGATCAGGGGCACATTATATAGACACATGGCGTCTCTTATCGCAGAAGTGACAAAGGCACAACAAATCATAATCCTTGGTGAAATCGATACTAGACAACCTCCTAAGCACCACCACAATCATCTCCCTGACAAATCCCAACAATATGTCTTGGGTGCATCGAGCTCCAACCACTGGCATCTTGTTGACTACGTCGTTGTCAGGAGAATATACATATATAATATACGGGGGATAAAGACCATGAAAAGTGCAAAATGCTAGACTGATCACATGCTCATAGTTTCCAAACTCAATATCTGGATTCAACCTAGTAGATGACTACAATGCAAAAAGCGCACAGAAAGCAAAATGTCTTCAAATTAAAATAGTAGAATCTGAAACATGCACTTGTTCAGAATTTGTGCAGCCAACTAGTAACCACTCATGCGCACTCTGAGAAGATTGAGGAAGACAAGAACAATGTGTACCCGCTTGCATCCCAAACCATCGGTCTCCCAGTGTGAGAAATATCGGCTCTAAAAGGCCTGCTTAGAGGACATAACTTCGTCATTAAAAAGGCAGCCTTGAAAAAAAAAAACAATAAAACTATCGAATACACGATCTGAGAGTTGCAAGACTCATGACTGAGAACAAAGTTTGATAAGATTCGGTCGAACTCTGAAGGTAGTGAAGAATTTATATGATGCCTTGAAGACAATCTGCGGGCCACAGACATCTGGAAATTCCCCTATAATCATTACTGACGGCACCACACTGCTCACGGAGAAAAAGGAAATACTACAAATAATGAACAGAACACTTCAACGACAGCTTCAATCATCAATTATCTATCAGTGATCATGCAATTGCTCGACTGCCCCAAGTGGAAATAAACATATCGCTTACTGCTTTTTCAACGTTGACTGAAACCGAGAAAGCAATTGACTTGCTGTCAAATGGCAGAGCACCTGTGGCAGATGCTATACAAGCAGAAGTCTACATAGTCGGAGTTTCGCTCGTCGCTGAGGAACTAGCTGAACTCTTCTACTCAATGTAGATGCAAGGAACAATATACCAGGAGTACAAGGATGCACAATAGTCCCATCGTACAAGAGGAAATGCAACATACACCTGCCATAATCGTCGGAGCATCAACATGCTGTCAGTAGCCGGCCCAATTCAACGCCATACTTCTCCTGATTCGCCTTGAGCATCAAATCGTCCAAAGGCTCCTGCTTGAGAGTCCGTGTGGCTTCAGAAAAGAACGAGGTAGCATATACATGGTGTTTGCAGCTCGCCAACTCCAAGAGACATAACAGGAATAGAACTCCGAAATGTACACGACGTTAGCCAACCTGACACAAGCTTTTGACACAGTCAGTCGGGAAGACCTATGCAGATTGTGGAAAACTGTGCTTGCCCACAGACATTCAACGTCATGGTTTTGGCAATGCCATGATGGTGAATCATCTAAAGCATTCTCTGTAAACAATGGTATCAAAAAGGCTGCGAGTTGGCCCACATAATATTCAGTGTTATGTTCTCTGCTATGCACACAGATGCCTACCGTAGCCATGAAATTGTTGTCGAGGTCATAACCTTGACTGAAGCGTAAATTTCGGAACTACAGCACGTCCTCTGTTGATGAAGCAACCCCAAGCAGTATGTCCTGCCCAGTGTCCTACAGACAACTAAAAGTACAGAATGGACAGAGAAGCCACTTACGTGCTCACATAAATCAAACCAATTAGTGATGTCATGGCTATCTACAAACACGAAGCAGGAACAAAACATGTATGTACGTACGAGTCAGATATAGATGTCTACATATGTACATATGTAGGTGAATTTATCGATCTGTGGGTAAAACGCGACTCGGCGTTCACATCTTTCGAAAACCATCGAGGCCTTCTCTAGTTCAGTGCCTATATCATTATCATCGGAAAAAGGAGGAAGCATTTTCTGAGTTGTAAAAAGGCGATACTGCTTTCAGTAAATACGTACAAACGGTGAATTTCATCGACTGCTGATGTATTGCACCCCTATCAAGACGGGTGTATTATGTTATGACATTGTTCGCCTAGCCGTCCATCGGGTTACTGATTGTCTGGCCCATAATATTACAGGTTTTGTATAGATATTGATGATACTTTTAGAATATATATATATATATATATATATATATATATATATATATATATATATGTCTAGATATATATATATATATATGTACATACAAACATATATATAGAGATATACATATATATAAAGATAGATATACCGTGACTAATCATGCTTGACTATATCTGGTATAACTCACAATTCAATGTCACTGAACGGAAAATTTGATTATGTCACATGTTGAGGTGTCCGAACTTTAACGTCTGGAATACGGAGACAATGTTGATCATATTTCAGCAAGATATACGTCATCACTGGATGGTGTGGAAGATTGACCTGTCATTAGTTAAAACGTCAACCTCTTAGCAAAAGGAGGTCTTGATGTTTTCTTTCTTTTTTTTTTACCTTTGTATGTGTCCAGTCGGCAAATGCTGAAGTAGACAAATAGTCAATAACGTTTCGACCGAATATACGGGATGCTTAGACGGTGTTTCGCCGTTGGCGCAAAAAAAAAATGATTTAAAAAAGAAATAAAAAAAAACCCCAACAAAAACAACTTTGACTTTGATCTGTTGTATCTGTCGTATTCTATCTTTTACTGAATTTATGTAGCTTGTATTACGAAATTTCCACTGACCTCTACATACATCATCTGTACTCAAATCTGTATAGTTTACTCAATAGTCAAGTGCCTGGATAAAAGATAAAGTTAATAGGATGATACAATGTTTATATTGTTTCTGTTCTTGCACGACCTATTTCAGACATAATTAACATAGAGCAAAGCTTTATTGTTAGCAAAATAAATATGCAATGTCAATATTCCAATAAAACTGTCGAGTTTTTAAACTATTCGTAAGAACGAATATATCATATTCAAAATAACTAAGCGAGATACATTTGATTCTAATATCACCTTTATTATGTTCTTTCAGGGCAGCGATGAGGTACGTATGAATCTATCTTAAAAGAATAATGTACTATTTGTAAATATGAATTTATTATGTATGTGTAAGACATTTATATCATACTGAAGAGACGTACATATATTACAAAACAAACACAACTATTGCTCGGATGTAAATGGTCCTTTACCGCTAATACTGTTTTGATTTCATTTCTCATGCATTTGATTTTCATATTTGGGATCAAATGTCAATAACGCTATTTCAGATCACATTAGGTGATCCTAACGGTTTTTCTCTGGCGCATAATGAAGCCCTCTCTTTTTGACACAGCTTATACGTGTAGAGTTGCATAATACCTATATATATCTTCCCTGTTTGACTCACATAATGCATGCAGAGTTTCATAATACAGGTATATATCTTCTATACAGGGAGGAAGATGTAAACAATTATTGCAAGTACGAAACAATAGTTGAAAGTGCAGATTAGATTGGGCGTTTGATTACGATTATCGAAGTAAAAACAATAGTGTCGCATGTATTTCAAAGTATTGAGAATAAGTCATTTGTTATCCTCATACCAAATTTCCCAGATATTTCAATATTCAAGCCACCAAAGCTGCAGAGATTTTTACATTGATTTGAGATATTCCTTGCAGGGATATTGGTTACCATTCCTTGGTTACGTTCACACCTAATTTCTGTGTCAATGAGGTGAAATATGATGTTACAAATTATTTTACTTTGGTAATTGAACCCAGATTAATATGACAATAGAGCACACGGGTTATAACTTCGAACCGCATGTTCTTTTCGCTCTAATAAGTCTGTTGTTAGCTTAGGATTAAGACACAAATTTAAAGATGTGCTCTTTATTAAGACAAATTACATCGATCTGTTGAGAAATACCCATTTGAACGTATATATATATATCTATGCGCCTATACACCCACCATGAACAACCCAGATGAGATCAAGGACACATTCTATGGACACATGGTGTCTCTTATCGCAGAAGTGACGAAGGCAAAAAAAAAATCATAATTCTTAGTGAAATCAATACTCGACTTGGCGCAGATCAACAGACATGGTCAGGCGTCATGTGCAAAAAATGATTTTGCAAACTCAAGAACAACGGACTCCTCTTGCGGAAAGTGCACTGAACACAACCTCCTAAGCACCAACACAATCATGTCCCTGACAAATCCCCAAAATTCGTCTTGGGTGCATCCCGCTCCAAGCACTGGCATCTTGTTGACTACGTCGTTGTCAGGAGAATATACATATAAAATATACGGGGGACAAAGGACACGAGAAGTGCAAAATTCTAGACTGATCACACGCTCATAGTTTCCAAGCTCAATTATGTCACATGTTGAGGTGTCCGAACTTTAACGTCTGGAATACGGAGACAATGTTGATCATATTTCAGCAAGATATACGTCATCACTGGATGGTGTGGAAGATTGACCTGTCATTAGTTAAAACGTCAACCTCTTAGCAAAAGGAGGTCTTGATTTTTTCTTTCTTTTTTTTACCTTTGTATGTGTCCAGTCGGCAAATGCTGAAGTAGACAAATAGTCAATAACGTTTCGACCGAATATACGGGTTGCTTAGACGGTGTTTCGCCATTGGCTCAAAAAAAAATGATTTAAAAAAGAAATAAAAAACCCCAACAAAAAAAACTTTGACTTTGATCTGTTGTATCCGTCGTATTCTATCTTTTACTGAATTTATGTAGCTTGTATTACGAAATTTCCACTGACCTCTACATACATCATCTGTACTCAAATCTGTATAGTTTACTCAATAGTCAAGTGCCTGGATAAAAAATAAAGTTAATAGGATGATACAATGTTTATATTGTTTCTGTTCTTGCACGACCTATTTCAGACATAATTAACATAGAGCAAAGCTTTATCGTTAGCAAAATAAATATGCAATGTCAATATTCCAATAAAACTGTCGAGTTTTTAAACTATTCGTAAGAACGAATATATCATATTCAAAATAACTAAGCGAGATACATTTGATTCTAATATCGCCTTTATTATGTTCTTTCAGGGCAGCGATGAGGTACGTATGAATCTATCTTAAAAGAATAATGTACTATTTGTAAATATGAATTTATTATGTATGTGTAAGACATTTATATCATACTGAAGAGACGTACATATATTACAAAAAAAACACAACTATTGCTCGGATGTAAATGGTCCTTTACCGCTAATACTGTTTTGATTTCATTTCTCATGCATTTGATTTTCATATTTGGGATCAAATGTCAATAACGCTATTTCAGATCACATTAGGTGATCCTAACGGTTTTTCTCTGGCGCATAATGAAGCCCTCTCTTTTTGACACAGCTTATACGTGTAGAGTTGCATAATACCTATATATATCTTCCCTGTTTGACTCACATAATACATGCAGAGTTTCATATTACAGGTATATATCTTCTATACAGGGAGGAAGATGTAAACAATTATTGCAAGTACGAAACAATAGTTGAAAGTGCAGATTAGATTGGGCGTTTGATTACGATTATCGAAGTAACAACCATAGTGTCGCATGTATTGCAAAGTAATTGAGGATAAGTCATTTGTTATCCTCATACCAAATTTCCCAGATATTTCAATATTCAAGCCACCAAAGCTGCAGAGATTTTTACATTGATTTGAGATTCCTTGCAGGGATATTGGTTACCATTCCTTGGTTACGTTCACACCTAATTTCTGTGTCAATGAGGTGAAATATGATGTTACAAATTATTTTACTTTGGTAATTGAACCCAGATTAATATGACAATAGAGCACACGGGTTATAACTTCGAACCGCATGTTCTTTTCGCTATAACAAGTCTGTTGTTAGCTTAGGATTAAGACACAAATTTAAAGATGTGCTCTTTATTAAGACAAATTACATCGATCTGTTGAGAAATACCCATTTGAACGTATATATATATATCTATGCGCCTATACACCCACCATGAACAACCCAGATGAGATCAAGGACACATTCTATGGACACATGGTGTCTCTTATCGCAGAAGTGACGAAGGCAAAAAAAAATCATAATTCTTAGTGAAATCAATACTCGACTTGGCGCAGATCAACAGACATGGTCAGGCGTCATGTGCAAAAAATGATTTTGCAAACTCAAGAACAACGGACTCCTCTTGCGGAAAGTGCACTGAACACAACCTCCTAAGCACCAACACAATCATGTCCCTGACAAATCCCCAAAATTCGTCTTGGGTGCATCCCGCTCCAAGCACTGGCATCTTGTTGACTACGTCGTTGTCAGGAGAATATACATATAAAATATACGGGGGACAAAGGACACGAGAAGTGCAAAATTCTAGACTGATCACACGCTCATAGTTTCCAAGCTCAATTATGTCACATGTTGAGGTGTCCGAACTTTAACGTCTGGAATACGGAGACCATGTTGATCATATTTCAGCAAGATATACGTCATCACTGGATGGTGTGGAAGATTGACCTGTCATTAGTTAAAACGTCAACCTCTTAGCAAAAGGAGGTCTTGATTTTTTCTTTCTTTTTTTTTACCTTTGTATGTGTCCAGTCGGCAAATGTTGAAGTAGACAAATAGTCAATAACGTTTCGACCGAATATACGGGTTGCTTAGACGGTGTTTCGCCATTGGCTCAAAAAAAAAATGATTTAAAAAAGAAATAAAAAAACCCCAACAAAAAAAACTTTGACTTTGATCTGTTGTATCCGTCGTATTCTATCTTTTACTGAGTTTATGTAGCTTGTATTACGAAATTTCCATTGACCTCTACATACATCATCTGTACTCAAATCTGTATAGTTTACTCAATAGTCAAGTGCCTGGATAAAAAATAAAGTTAATAGGATGATACAATGTTTATATTGTTTCTGTTCTTGCACGACCTATTTCAGACATAATTAACATAGAGCAAAGCTTTATTGTTAGCAAAATAAATATGCAATGTCAATATTCCAATAAAACTGTCGAGTTTTTAAACTATTCGTAAGAACGAATATATCATATTCAAAATAACTAAGCGAGATACATTTGATTCTAATATCGCCTTTATTATGTTCTTTCAGGGCAGCGATGAGGTACGTATGAATCTATCTTAAAAGAATAATGTACTATTTGTAAATATGAATTTATTATGTATGTGTAAGACATTTATATCATACTGAAGAGACGTACATATATTACAAAAAAAACACAACTATTGCTCGGATGTAAATGGTCCTTTACCGCTAATACTGTTTTGATTTCATTTCTCATGCATTTGATTTTCATATTTGGGATCAAATGTCAATAACGCTATTTCAGATCACATTAGGTGATCCTAACGGTTTTTCTCTGGCGCATAATGAAGCCCTCTCTTTTTGACACAGCTTATACGTGTAGAGTTGCATAATACCTATATATATCTTCCCTGTTTGACTCACATAATACATGCAGAGTTTCATATTACAGGTATATATCTTCTATACAGGGAGGAAGATGTAAACAATTATTGCAAGTACGAAACAATAGTTGAAAGTGCAGATTAGATTGGGCGTTTGATTACGATTATCGAAGTAACAACCATACTGTCGCATCTATTGCAAAGTAATTGAGGATAAGTCATTTGTTATCCTCATACCAAATTTCCCAGATATTTCAATATTCAAGCCACCAAAGCTGCAGAGATTTTTACATTGATTTGAGATTCCTTGCAGGGATATTGGTTACCATTCCTTGGTTACGTTCACACCTAATTTCTGTGTCAATGAGGTGAAATATGATGTTACAAATTATTTTACTTTGGTAATTGAACCCAGATTAATATGACAATAGAGCACACGGGTTATAACTTCGAACCGCATGTTCTTTTCGCTATGACAAGTCTGTTGTTAGCTTAGGATTAAGACACAAATTTAAAGATGTGCTCTTTATTAAGACAAATTACATCGATCTGTTGAGAAATACCCATTTGAACGTATATATATATATCTATGCGCCTATACACCCACCATGAACAACCCAGATGAGATCAAGGACACATTCTATGGACACATGGTGTCTCTTATCGCAGAAGTGACGAAGGCAAAAAAAAATCATAATTCTTAGTGAAATCAATACTCGACTTGGCGCAGATCAACAGACATGGTCAGGCGTCATGTGCAAAAAATGATTTTGCAAACTCAAGAACAACGGACTCCTCTTGCGGAAAGTGCACTGAACACAACCTCCTAAGCACCAACACAATCATGTCCCTGACAAATCCCCAAAATTCGTCTTGGGTGCATCCCGCTCCAAGCACTGGCATCTTGTTGACTACGTCGTTGTCAGGAGAATATACATATAAAATATACGGGGGACAAAGGACACGAGAAGTGCAAAATTCTAGACTGATCACACGCTCATAGTTTCCAAGCTCAATTATGTCACATGTTGAGGTGTCCGAACTTTAACGTCTGGAATACGGAGACCATGTTGATCATATTTCAGCAAGATATACGTCATCACTGGATGGTGTGGAAGATTGACCTGTCATTAGTTAAAACGTCAACCTCTTAGCAAAAGGAGGTCTTGATTTTTTCTTTCTTTTTTTTTACCTTTGTATGTGTCCAGTCGGCAAATGTTGAAGTAGACAAATAGTCAATAACGTTTCGACCGAATATACGGGTTGCTTAGACGGTGTTTCGCCATTGGCTCAAAAAAAAAATGATTTAAAAAAGAAATAAAAAAACCCCAACAAAAAAAACTTTGACTTTGATCTGTTGTATCCGTCGTATTCTATCTTTTACTGAATTTATGTAGCTTGTATTACGAAATTTCCACTGACCTCTACATACATCATCTGTACTCAAATCTGTATAGTTTACTCAATAGTCAAGTGCCTGGATAAAAAATAAAGTTAATAGGATGATACAATGTTTATATTGTTTCTGTTCTTGCACGACCTATTTCAGACATAATTAACATAGAGCAAAGCTTTATCGTTAGCAAAATAAATATGCAATGTCAATATTCCAATAAAACTGTCGAGTTTTTAAACTATTCGTAAGAACGAATATATCATATTCAAAATAACTAAGCGAGATACATTTGATTCTAATATCGTATTTATTATGTTGATTCAGAGCAGCGATGGGGTACGTATGAATCTATCTTAAAAGAATAATGTACTATTTGTAAATATGAATTTATTATGTATGTGTAAGACATTTATATCATACTGAAGAGACGTACATATATTACAAAAAAAACACAACTATTGCTCGGATGTAAATGGTCCTTTACCGCTAATACTGTTTTGATTTCATTTCTCATGCATTTGATTTTCATATTTGGGATCAAATGTCAATAACGCTATTTCAGATCACATTAGGTGATCCTAACGGTTTTTCTCTGGCGCATAATGAAGCCCTCTCTTTTTGACACAGCTTATACGTGTAGAGTTGCATAATACCTATATATATCTTCCCTGTTTGACTCACATAATACATGCAGAGTTTCATATTACAGGTATATATCTTCTATACAGGGAGGAAGATGTAAACAATTATTGCAAGTACGAAACAATAGTTGAAAGTGCAGATTAGATTGGGCGTTTGATTACGATTATCGAAGTAACAACCATAGTGTCGCATGTATTGCAAAGTAATTGAGGATGAGTCATTTGTTATCCTCATACCAAATTTCCCAGATATTTCAATATTCAAGCCACCAAAGCTGCAGAGATTTTTACATTGATTTGAGATTCCTTGCAGGGATATTGGTTACCATTCCTTGGTTACGTTCACACCTAATTTCTGTGTCAATGAGGTGAAATATGATGTTACAAATTATTTTACTTTGGTAATTGAACCCAGATTAATATGACAATAGAGCACACGGGTTATAACTTCGAACCGCATGTTCTTTTCGCTATAACAAGTCTGTTGTTAGCTTAGGATTAAGACACAAATTTAAAGATGTGCTCTTTATTAAGACAAATTACATCGATCTGTTGAGAAATACCCATTTGAACGTATATATATATATCTATGCGCCTATACACCCACCATGAACAACCCAGATGAGATCAAGGACACATTCTATGGACACATGGTGTCTCTTATCGCAGAAGTGACGAAGGCAAAAAAAATCATAATTCTTAGTGAAATCAATACTCGACTTGGCGCAGATCAACATACATGGTCAGGCGTCATGTGCAAAAAATGATTTTGCAAACTCAAGAACAACGGACTCCTCTTGCGGAAAGTGCACTGAACACAACCTCCTAAGCACCAACACAATCATGTCCCTGACAAATCCCCAAAATTCGTCTTGGGTGCATCCCGCTCCAAGCACTGGCATCTTGTTGACTACGTCGTTGTCAGGAGAATATACATATAAAATATACGGGCGACAAAGGACACGAGAAGTGCAAAATTCTAGACTGATCACACGCTCATAGTTTCCAAGCTCAATATCTGGATTCAACCTAGTAGATGACTACAAGGCGAAAAGCGCATAGAAAGCAAAATGTCTTCAAATTGAAATAGTAGAATGTGAAACATGCACTTGTTCAGAATCTGTGCAGCCAACTAGTAACCACTCATGCGCACTCTAAGAAGACTGAGGAAGACAAGAACTCTGTTTAACCGCTTGCATCCCAAACAATCGGTCTCCCCATGCGTAAAGATAATTAATTTGGGAGAAAAATGCTGATATACGAAACCTACCGAATGAGAAATATCGGCTCTAAAAGGTATGTTTAGAGGACATAACATCGTCATTTAAAAGAGCAGCCTAGAAGAAAACAATAAAATTATCGAATACACGATCTGAGAGTTGCAAGACTCATGACTGAGCAAATAGTTTGATGAGATTCACTCGAACTCTGACTGTAATGAAGAATGTATGTGATGCTTTGAAGACAATCTGCGGGACACAGACATCCGAAAATTCCCCAATACTCATTACTGACGGCACCACACTGCTCACGAAGAAAAAGGAGATACTACAAATAATGAACAGAACACTTCAACGACAGCTTCAATCATCAATTATCTATCAGTGATCATGCAATTGCTCGACTGCCCCAAGTGGAAATCAACATATCGCTTACTGCTTTTTCAACGTTGACTGAAACCGAGAAAGCAATTGACTTGCTGTCAAATGGCAGAGCACCTGTGGCAGATGCTATACAAGCAGAAGTCTTCATAGCCGGAGTTTCGCTCGTCGCTGAGGAACTAGCTGAACTCTTCTACTCAATGTTGACGCAAGGAACTATATACCAGGAGTACAATGACGTACAATCGTCCCGTCGTACAAGAGGAAATGCAACATACACCTGCCACAATCATCGGAGCATCTCCATGCTGTCAGTAGCCGGCCCAATTCAACGCCAGACTTTTCCCGAGTCGCCTTGTGCGTCACATCGTCCAAAGGCTCCTGCTTGAGAGTCCGTGTGGCTTCAGAAAAGAACGAGGTAGCATATACATGGTGTTTGCAGCTCGCCAACTCAGAGAGACATAACAGGAATAGAACTCCAAACTGTACACGACTGTCGTCAACCTGACAAAAGCTTTTGACACAGTCAGTCGTGAAGACCTATGCAGATTGTGATAAAATGTGCTTGCCCACAGACATTCAACGTCATGGTTTTGGCAATGACATGATGGTGAATCATCTAAAGCATTCTCTGTAACCAAACGAGTAAAAAAGGCTACCTGTTGGCCCACATAATATTCGGTGCTATGTTCTCTGCTATGCACACAGATGCCTACCGTAGCCATGAAATTGTTGTCGCAGTGATAAGCTTGACTGAAGCGTAAATTTCGGAACTGCAGCACGTCCTCTGTTGATGAAGCAACCCCAAGCGGCATATCCTGTCCAGTATCATACAAACAATTAAAAGCACTAAATGGCCAGATTAGCCACTTACGTGCTCACATAAATCAAACCAATTAGTGATGTCATGGCCATCTTCAAACACGAAGCAGGAACAAAACATGTATGTACGTACGAGTCAGATATAGATGTCTACATATATAGAGATGTAGGTAAATTTTTCTATATATGGGTAAAACGCGACTCGGCGTTCACATCTTTCGAAAACCATCGAGGCCTTCTCTAGTTCAGTTGATATATCGATATCATCGGAAAAAGGAGATAGCATTTTCTGAGTTGTAAAAAGGCGATACTGCTGATAGTAAATACGTACAAACGGTTTATTTCATCGACTGCTGATGTATTGCACCCCTATCAAGACGGGTGTATCACATTATGACATTGTTCGCCTAGCCGTTCATCGGGTTACTGATTGTCTGGCTCATAATATTACAAGTTTTGTAGAGATGTTGATGATACGTTTCGCATATATCTATTTATATATATATCTATCTATCTATCAATCTATATATATATATATATGTATATATATGTATATATATATATATATATATGTATATGTACAAACATATATATATAGAGATATACATATAGATAAAGATAGATATACCGTGACGAATCATGCTTGACTATATCTGGAATAACTCACAATTTAATGTCACTGAACGGAAAATGTGATTATGTCACATGTTGTGGTGTGCGAACTTAAACGTCTGGAATACGGAGACAATGTTGATCATATTTCAGCAAGATATACGTCATCACTGGATTGTGTGGAAGATTGACCTGTCATTAGTTAAAACGTCAGCCTCTTAGCAAAGGGGTCTTGATTTTTTTTTTACCTTTGTATGTGTCCAGTCGGTAAATGCTGAAGTAGACAAATAGTAAATAACTTTTCGAAAGAATATACGGGTTGCTTAGACGGTGTTTCGCCGTTGGCTCAAAAAAAAAAATGATTCAAAGAAGAAATAAAAAAAACCAACAAAAACAAGTGTTACTTCGATCTATTTTATCAGTCGTGTTCTATCTTTTATTGAATTTACGTAGCTTATATTAAGAAATTTCCACTGACCTGTTCGTACATCATCAGCACTCAATTCTGTATAGTTTGCTCAATAGTCAAGTGCCTGGACCAAAGATAAGGTTAATAGCACGATACAATGTTTATATTGTTTCTGTTCTTCCATGGCCTATTTCAGACATAATTAACATAGAGCGAAGCTTTATCGTTAGCAAAATAAATATGCAATGTCAATATTCCAATAAAACTGTCGAGTTTTTAAACTATTCGTAAGAACTAATATATCATATTGAAAATAGCTAAGCGAGATATATTTGATTCTCTCTAATATAACCTTTGTTATGTTCTTTCATAACAGCAAGGAGGTACGTATTAATCTATCTTAAAAGAATAATGTACTATATGTAAATATGAATTTATTATGTATTTGTAAGACATTTATATGATACTGAAAAGAATTACATGTATTACCAAAAAACTATTGCTCGGATGTAAATGGTCTTTTACCGCTAATACTGTTTTGATTTCATTTCTCATGCATTTTATTTTCATATTTGGGATCAAATGTCAATAACGCTATTTCAGATCACATTAGGTCATCCTAACGGTTTTTCTTTGGCGCATAATGAAGCCCTCTCTGTTTGACACAGCTTATACGTGTAGAGTTGCATAATACCTATATATATATCTTCCCTGTTTGACTCACATAATACATGCAGAGTTTCATAATACAGGTATATATCTTCTATACAGGGAGGAAGATGTAAACAATTATTGCAAGTACGAAACAATAGTTGAAAGTGCAGATTAGATTGGGCGTTTGTTTACGATTAGCGAAGTAACATCCATAGTGTCTCATGTATTGCAAAGTAATTGAGAAGCTGCAGAGATTTTTACATTGATTTGAGATTCCTTGCAGGCATATTGGTTACTGTTCCTTGGTTACGTTCACACCTAACTTCTGTCCTAACGATGTGAAATATGATGTTACAAATTATTTCACTTTGGTAATTGAACCCAAATTAATATGATAATAAAGCACACAGGTTATAACTTCGAACCGTATGTTTTTTTCTCTATAACAAGTCTGTTGTTAGCTTAGGATTAAGATACAAATTTAAAGATGTGCTCTTTATTAAGACAAATTCCATCGATCTGTTGAGAAATACCCATTTGTACGCACGTACTTATGTATGTATGTATGTATGTATGTATGTATGTATGTATGCATGTATGTATGTATGTATGTATGTATGTATGTATGTATGTATGTATGTATGTATGTATGTATGTATGTATGTATGTATGTATGTATGTATGTATGTATGTATGTATGTATGTATGCATGTATGTGTGCATGTATGTATGTATGTATGTATGTATGTATGTATGTTCCTATAGACCCACTATATACAACCCAAATGAGATCAAGGACAAACTATTTGGACAGTTGTCTTCTATTATCGCAGAAGTAACGAAGGCAGACAAGACCATAATCTCTGGTGACATCAATACTAGACTTGGATGACATCAGCAGACATGGTCAGGCGTCATGTGCAAAAATTGCCTTTGCACATACATAATGAACGGACTCCTCCTGCTGTAGAAATTCACCGAACACAACCTCCAATTCACCAATACAATCTTCTCATTGACAAACCCGAACAATACGTCTTGGATGCACTAGCGCTCCAACCACTGGCATCTTATTCACTACGTCGTTGTCAAGAGAATAAGCATATAGGATATCCGCGGTACAAATGCCATCAGAAATGCAGAATGCTGGAATGACCACATGCACATAATCTCCAAACTCAATATGCGGATTCAACTTAGTAAATAACTACAAGACAAAAGGCGCGCAGGAAGCAATATGTCTTCAAATTAAAATAGGAGCATGTGAACTATGAACTTGTGCAAGACCTGTGCATCCAATTAGTAACCATTCATGCGAACTCTGAAAAGATTGAGGAAGACTTGTACTCTGTGTATCCGGATGTATCCCAAACCCTCAGTTCCCACCGTGCGTAAAGATAATTAATTTTGTGAAATGAATGCTGAGATAAGGAGCCTATTGAACAAGAAACATCGGCACCAAGAAGGCATGTTTAGAGGACATGGCGTCATCATTTAAGAAGGCAGCCTTCAACAAAAACAAGAGAACTGTCTAATGCAAACTCTGAGAGTTGCAAAACTCATAACTGAGCAAAAAGTTTGAAGATATTTAGTCGAACTGTGATGGTAAGGAAGAAGACCTGTGATGCTTTGAAAACAATCTGCGAGCCACAGACATCCGATAATTCCACAATACTGAGTACTGACGGCACCTCAATGCTCACAGAGAAAGAGGAGCTACTGCAAATAATGAACAGAACACTTCAACAACAGCCTCAATCATCAATCATCTATCAGCTATGAGGGAACTGATCGACCTCCCCAAGTGGAAATCAACACATCTCTTACTAAATCTTCAACGCTGACTGAAACTGAGAAAGCAGTTGACTTGCTGTCAAATGGCAAAGCAACTGTAGCATAAGCAGATGCTTTACATGCCGAAGTCTACATAGTCAGAGGTTCGCTCGTGAAATCTTCTACTCAATGTAGACGCAAGGAACTATGCACCAGGAGTACAAGCATGCATCCATCGTCCCATCGTATAAGAGGAAATGTAACCGATACCCCTACGACAAGTGTTGGTGTATCTACACGCTATCTGTAGGCGGCCAAAATCCTCGCGTTAATTCTCCCGAATCGTCGTGTGCATTAAATCAACCAAAAGCTCCTGCCTGAGAGTCCGTATGGCTTCAGAAAGGAATAACAGGAATATAATTCCAAACTGTACACGACTTTCATCAGCCTGACAAAAACCTTTGACACAGTCAGTCGTGAAGATCTCTGGAGATAGTGCATTACTTTGCTTGCCCAGAGACATTCAACGTCATGGTTTGGCAATGCCATGATGGTAAATCATCTAAAGCATTCTCTGTAACCAATGGAGTCAACGAAGGCTTCGTGATGGCCAACACAGTCTTCCGTGTGATGTTCTCTGCTATGCGCACAGATGCCTACCGTACCCACAAAATTGTTGTCGAGGTCATAACCTTGACTGAAGGGTAAATTTCGAAACTGCAGCACGTCCTCTGTTGATGAAGCAACCCCAAGCGTCATCTCCTGTCCAGTATCCTACCGACAGTTCAAAGAACATAATGGCCAGATTAGCCACTTACGTGCTCACATAAATCAAACCAACTACAAACACGAAGGAGGAAGACGACATGTGTGTACGTACGTGTCAGGTATAGATGTCTACATATGTACATATGTTGGTGAATGTATAGATCTATGGGTAAAATGCGACACGGCGTCCACATGTTTCGAAAACCATCGAGGCCTGCTCTAGTTCAGTGCATATGTTTCTCTATATCGTGCGTATATCGGTATCCTCAGAAAAAGGTTGAATAATCTTCTGAGTTGTAAAAGTCGATATTGCTTTCTGTAAATACGTGCATCAACTGCTTATTTATTGCACTCCTATGAAGATGGGAGTATTGTTTTATTCCATTGTCCGCCTAGTCGTCCATCGGCTTACTTATAGTCTGACCCATAACAGTACAAGCCTTGTAGAGATGATGATGAATCTTTATATATATATATATATATATATATATATATATATATATATATATATATATGTACATATATATATATATATATATATATATATATATATATATATCGAGAGAGAGAGAGAGAGAGCTATAGATAGACATACCGTGATGATTTTGCCGATTTCATTACGCAGCTGGTTTTCCGCTTCGATTATTTTTCGCGTCGGTAGCTTTGAGTGACTTCTTAGTTATTCGATTAATAACGTCACTGCGAAGTATATTTGCTCGACAGGCATACCTTGTCCAGCCGCATCGCGGCCAGATGCAACACGCACTTCTAACCAAATACCTTTCTTCACTGGCACAACTGTCATATAATCGTAGAAAATATGTTCCCGGGGATACCGATGACTCCGGTGGTTGTGTGCACGCTTCCGAGTTCACCCAGAACTATTCTGATTACCCCCTTGTTTTGTTCAGCCAACGATCTTCCTAGTTTTTGTCCCAGAACTGTTACTCGGGTAAGGGCATCTTTGTTTAATATCAGTCTGGGCTTTTCTTTCGGTGGTCGAGTTATTATTGGTTCGATGTAATTGACGGAGAATTTCATCGCGGTGGATTTGTCGGTGAGTATTACTTCATCGTTTTACAAACAACCCTTGGATGTATTCTCGTTTGACGGCGCAGTCACCGGACAGGTATTGTGAAGAGCTGATGTGATAATTCCAAGTTGGCCTAGAGTGGGTATTAGTACATCAGGGTAGTTCCAACTATCGATTTCAATTTGACCATCGGAGAAATTAAATTTGAATGTATATGAGAGATTATTAACGCCGTTTTCACGCAGATGTTCGTCAAAAAGAGGCACATACTCGCCAAAGTTGTTGGCACGCTATCCCAGCTGGTCCAACACACCGTCTGATTCGGCTCCAGCCCCATCATCGCCCGGAACAAGTACTGCAAGCGTCGCGTGCTCCCTGTATACAATGTTAGGGGCCTTTAAATACAAATACCAAAGACGGTTAATATTGCTTCATCTTTTATATCTATCCCGTGGAGCTCTATTCATTCACAATTGCTAATCTTAAACGAGCCTGCAACATAACAATTTCTTGAAGACTTGTCAGCGGGATCTGACGTGGATAAAGAATCCCTAGATTCTAATATTTTAGCGACAGCATCAGGATCTTCCCATGCCTGCTTTTGTTCTACTAGTCGAGTTCAAGGAGACCCCCAAGTGTCAGTACACGTGCACACGATAAAGAAATAATATCCGGATCTATCAGCAAAAGTCTAAACTTGCCTTGGGGACGAAGCCCATCGATATTTACATGTGATACACCAAATACGCCAGAGGTTATTCTTCATTTTGCATCTTTTACCATCCAATATTTGTCGTCAATCTTAACAAGATTTTGTGACAATCTGGTGTTGCAAGCCACGACGTTGATATTGGGTTTCAAATGCTAGCTTATTGTTACATTCACATATTGTTTTGTTGCTGCATCTGTATTGTCGATGGGTTCTTGCATCCATCGAATTCGAGTTTCTTTCATGATAAGCTCTGCGCTCATTTCATAGCCGGTCTTTTAACGTTCGATACCGTATATGAGTCGACGTAGTCTTTGATGTAGGAAACCGACACACCAGAGGCTCTGATTCCCTGGGATTCAGTCATTTCCACCTCGTTGATGTCCACGTTGAACGTTTCGCAGTTTTCCAGTTCGATCTTGGAAAATCACAAGCTCGTTTGGCTTGACGCCAAGAACAACCCAATTGGTTTACACTGTCAAATCAGTTTCGGTGTCACCCATGTTTAAATTCACATCGGTGCCGCGTCGGATCGCTGCGCTAGCAAGTCTATAAATGTCAAGTGGCAGTTCGTATATTTCAAGCGCTGTTTCTAAGTGACAACGCAGAATCGACAAGCGCTTGCGGGGTCGGGCTTTCTGCGAGTGCGCGCAGTGCTTCAATGACGGGACGTCCACATATCGGGCCGTCTGTTCCCGTTTGCAACGGCAGCGTTGAATAAAACAGTGGTAGACAACTTTGTCGTCCAGAAACTTCGCTTGTGGACGTTCCGCATCTGTGTAGATAATCCACAACTTCACGTAGCGGTGCAATTCCGTACGAGTTATGATACAACAAACGTTCAGGTGTTACCGCTTATGCCTACAAATAAGTTATAGATCCTGTTGACGAATGCAAGCTGACGATGTTGGTTTCCCACGTGCTGGCATCATCGATGCAAGTTCATCCCGCGTGACACCCCTCGGAAATGCTTAACTGATTTTGCTATTGTGAGCAAATCAAAATTCGTCAACGGACGCACGAGAAACTTCGCTTTCTTGGCCGTCAACGGCGAGATCACAGCCTGTCCCTGTCCTCTCCGTGTCCACCCGGGTAGTCGAAGGCCTTTTGTTTTTTTTGTAGACGCTGCACGTCCACGCACTTTTTCCTAGGCATCCCAGATGCGGTTCCGACGGCCACTAACGCAGTCGTTTGTGCAGCCGCAAGAACCGTAGCCACCGACAAAGCTGAAATAGCCGAAAGGAACGAAAATATCCCACCGCTCTTTTGCATTTACGCCACCTCTGAGTCTGATAACGCCGACGCTTCGATCTCTTAACACAGGTGCGGATATATCTCTGAATCAGGCTATGGTAAAACACGATACAATACCGGTGTGTACTAATATCTTTTGCGTCCCATCTACAACCGCAATTCGCTTCCCATTGCCAGATTTGCAACCATCAAATCGGTATTGACTTTTGCCAACTCTGCGAAACGTTGTTGAACAGCTTCATTGAAGATCTTACCAACCGGGGCTGGTTTAGTTGCCCTGGACGGGAGCGTAACCGGAACCTTAGCTTTTGGAGTCACCAATCGTCGTAGTCGGTCTCTAATTGATTGAACTGCCTGCGATCCCACGCGCGCTAGCGAAACCGCAACACCCGATGGATTCGCAACACACGATGTCGCAACCGAATATACAACTGCAGGTTTCGTAAATAGGGGACATAGTTGAGCTTCGGGCGCAGATTCGGAACCAGCTTGGTGCATTCGACGAACTTGCCAGCGGAATCGTCCACGACCGCACACTTCTACGGGGACAACTATTCGCTTGGCACCGACAACGCTTCCGGGGCCGGTGGATACTCGTGGTGAAGCTCGTCCTGATATTCCAGGTCGACTTCCAAGGAATATCCAGAATCGCAGTTGCTCTCATACTGGCGTATGTTTTTGTGGATATCCACGTCCGCCAGACGGGTATTAGTTGCATCATCCCCCATCCATATAGTTTAGTCTGATCAAGGCACATGATGTGACTGTTTCGGATGGTGGGATCATATCCGTCTACGCGCGGGTTGTACGCACGAGCGCAGCGATGACTCACCATGGACATCCTGCCGCATTTAACGCGCTGGAAACACACATGTTGATCAATGTTACTTAACAGTTCCAGCAGTTTGACAGCAGCGCATCCCAAGCCATCGTCAGTATAGCCGATTACGCGACTTGGCTCCGATGCCGTATTTAAGGCATGGTCGAGCGCCGGTGCCAACAAGTAATGCGAGCAAGTGAAATTTACAGAATTTAAAAAGGCATGAAATCTCGTAAATTTCACGTTTACTAAGACAAATACCTTGGCATCGATTGCGTCTCAATGCCATCGGACTTGTTATATATATACGAGATTATTTAACTAGATTACTGGTTGCTTCTTCCTGTACTTCTTTTCAGTCGCCTTCGTTTCATCTCATCACGTGTATGCTGTGGCATCTGAACCAGGAGGAGATAATCCAGGTTTAAATTTTACGGTGTCAATCTTGCGACGTACAATACATTTGTGTTATGTAAATTTGAATTTGTAAATCAGACTTTATTAAACAAATAGGCTTGTTCTTTCCAGAATCATTGTAAAATTCGCTTGCAAGCCTGGGCATAATTTCTCTCAAATGGGTCTCGGTCCAAATGAGCTCAAAGATCCATCACCGAGTATTGCACCAACTCAAATACGGCCAGACTTTGCACATTTTTATCCAACAATATCAAACGTCATGGAGTGCTTTTATATCGCGGCTATGCTTTTTGCTTCATTAGACTTGGAAACGGATTCGGAAAATGTATCTCATTGTCTGCGCTAAAACAAGTTTAACAATGGGGAGACCTAAATCCGAGAATTTTTGACTTCTTTTTGAGAATTACTTTCTCCCAGAATCGAAACGTTTCAAATTAAACTGTTCCTTACAACATGGGCCAGACTTGTGAACCAGAAAATTGTATCAATTTTGCAACAGTTCGAGGCTTCTGCTGGAAGCTATTCGGAAGGGGATGCTTTTTCGCTGGAGGCGGCCGCACGGGTTATTGATCACCAAGCGCTTTTGCGGACCCGTGTTTGTCGCCAACGGGGATAAAAATTAAAATTGAGATATTTATTACGAAAATGTATAACTATTTGTTGAAATTAACCCATTTATACCTATGTATGTATTTATGCGTGTATATATGCAACACACACCATGAACAGCCCAGATGAGATGAAAGACATAATGCATAGATACATGGCCTCTCTGATCCCAGAAGTGACTAAGGGAGAAAATCTCATCGTCCGTGGTGACTTCAATATCAACAGACATGGTCAGGCGTCACTGGCAAAAAATGGCTTTAACAAATGGAACAAATGCGGACTATTCCGACTGAGGAAACGCACTGAACGCGACCTCCTGATCACAACACAGTATTCTGCCAAACTGCAACAATATGTATTGGATGCATCCGCTCTCCTAGCACTGTCATCTTATTGACTACGTCGTCGTCAGGAGAAGAGGCAGACAGGATGCTCGAGAGACAAAGCCATGAGAAGCGCATAATGCTGGACTGACAACATATTCATAGTCTTCAAGCTCAATATCCGGATTCACCCTAGCAGAGGAGTACAAGAAAACAAAGCGTGTAGAAAGCTAAATGTCTCCAAAATTGAAATAGGATAAGGCGAAATAGATTTTTGCTGAAGATCTTTGCAGCCCAATACCAAAAATGCATGCGAATTCTGATGAAATCGAGGAAAAGTGGGCATCGGCCAGAGACTGTGTGTACTCGGCTGCATCCAAACTCCTCGGTCCCACCACAGTAAAACATCACGATTGGTTTCATGAGAACGATGTTGACACGGTGAACCTTCTGAACGAGAAACATCGGTTCCAAAAGGCATGTTTGGAAGACAGAACTTCATCACCTAAGAACGCCGCCTTCAACAACATTAAGATGACTGTCTAATGCAAGCTCAGAGACTTGCAAGAATCATGTCTGAGCAAAAGGCTGATGAGATTCAGTCGTACGCAAACAGTAATGACATGAATAACTTCTGTGATGCTTCGAAGATGGGCTACAGACATCCAGAAATTCTCCAATGCTGAGCACCATATTGCTCACAGACAAAGAACATATACCACAAACATGTGCAGAACACTTCAACACCATCTTCAAACATGAATCATCTATCAGTGATGATGCAGTTGATTGAATGGCCCAAGTGGAAATCAACATATCATTTACTGACTATTGAACGGCGACTGAAACTGAGAAAGTAATTGACTTGCTGTGAAATGGCAATGTACCTGTAGCAGATGCTATACCAGCAGATGACTATATAGTCGGAGGTTTATTTATAGCTCAGAAACTAAATCAACTCTTCTACTTAATGTAGGGGCAAGTAAATATACACCAGAAGTACAGGGATGCATCCAGCGTTCAGTTGTTCAGGAAAACAGGCAACCTACAATTATGCGACACTCACCGGGGCATTTTCATGCTGTCATTAGCCGGTAAAATCATCGCCATAATTCTCCTGAATCGCCTTGTGTATTACATTGTTTAAGAACTACTGCCTGAGATATGGTGTGGCTTCGGGAAAGGACAAGGAACCATATACATGGTGTTTACAGCTCGACAACTCCATGGATACTGCCAGGAATGGAACTACAATCAGTATACGACTTTCGTCAACCTGACAAAAGCTTTTGACAGAGTCAGTTGTGAAGGCCTTAGGAAGGTTATGGCAAAATGTGTTTCCCCAGATAAAGTCAACGTCATGGTTTGGCAATTTCATAATGCTGAATCATCTGAACTATTCCCAGTAACTAATGGAGTCAACCAAAGCTACGTGTTGACCCACACCACCTGCAGAGTGATATTCTCTGCTGTGCATACATATGCCTTCCGTGGCTATAAATCTGCGATGGAGATCAGAACCTTGACTGATGGTATGCTCTTTAATCTGAGGAGACTACGGGTGAAGACGAAGCTACAGAAAGTTACCCTTCGTGGTCTTCTATTTGCTGATGACTGTTCCCTAAAGGCCAAATCCGAGTCTGTCAAGCAATAGAGTATGGACTATTTCTCTTCAGCGTGTGACAGGTTTCGGCCCACAACCGGTATCAAGAAGACAGTACGATACATCACTCACGTTGAGCCTACCATCCGAGCCTCAAGGTGGTGAACAAGTTCACCAACATCAGCAGTACACTGTCACATGCAGTCCACATCAATGCCAGAATTGCTACAGCAAGTGTGGCCTTCAGCAGACTATGCACAATTGTTTGGGAGCACAGAGGCATCAGTCTGCAAACAGATATTAGGGCCATTCTGCTCCCAACTTTGCTGTACACAGGCGAGACCTGGACTATGTACAGTCATCATGCCAAGAAGATGAACCACATAGGATACATGAGGAAACTGATAAGGATATGATAGCATAATGAGATTACAAATATTCCGGTTCTTGCCGGCAAACCACGCATCCATACTCTACTGATGAAGTCACAGCGAAAATAAGCAAGCCATGTCATCAGGATGTCATAGGAGAGACTGCCAAAGAAGATCTTTTAAGGCGAGCTGAAGTAGGGACCTGACGGAGGTCAGAGGAAACACTCAAAATACTCCCTTAAGTCATCACTAAAGCACGGCAACATGTACTCTGAGTAGTGGGAAGATCTCTCACGGAGTTATGCCAGATGGCGCAGTCCCATCCAATACTGGATATTCAGACATTGAGCTGAGGAGATATGCAGTGGCAATGCTGATGCGCAAGCAGCGTAAATGTCAAAACTGCAGTACTTCCTCTGTTGATCAAGGAACTCAAAGGAAGATCCACTCTCCTGTGTTCCACAGACAGGTCCAAGCACAAATTGGACTAATTACCCACTCATGTGCTCACCTAAACCAAACCACTTAGTGATGTCATCTTCATCTCCAAACACGAAGGACGAAAAACAACCTGATTGTATATATGTCTGAGGTATATATCTATATGAATGAATGTAGGCATATTTATACATCTATACATGGGTAACAATGCGTCAGCGCGTCTACATGACTTGAATACCATTAAGGCCTTGCCTAGTTCAGATGTTTCCCTTTATCATGTATTTATCAGTATCGTCAGTAAAAGGAAATAGCATTTTCCGAGTTGTAAAAGGGCGATACTGCTTTCAGTAAATACGTACAAACGGTAACTTTCAAAGACAGCTGATTTATTGCACTCGTATCAAGACGGGCGTATAACGTTATGGCGTTATCCGTCCAGTCGTCCATCCAGTTATTTATTGATTTTCTGGACCATAACATAACATTTATATATATATATATATATATATATATATATATATATATATATATATATATATATATATACCGTGACAAATGATGCTTTACTGTATCTAGTGTATCTCAAAAATCCATTGTTACTGAAAGGAACATATACTTATGTCACCAGTTTCAGTGTCCGAACTTTAATATCTGAAATACGGACACAACGCTGATCATATTTCAGCAAGATATACGCCATGACTAGATTGTCAGTAAGATATTTTTTTTTATTTGTTAACACGTCCACATCTTAACAAGAAGGTCTTGATTTTATGTGACATTTGTAGGTGTCCAATCTGTAACTTCTGCAGTTGATAAATAGTAAATAACGTTTCGACCGGATATATAGATTGTTTAGACGGTGTGACACAAAATATAATCAGGCCGCTGGCTAAAATATATATAATAAAACAAACAAAAAATAACTTTTACTTTGATCTATTGTATTCCTCGTGCTCTATCTTTTATTGAATTTATGAAGATTGTATAGCTAAATTTCCACTAAAGTCTGCATAGACAGTAATCAAGTTTGTGTCGTGTATTCTATAGTCAAGTCCCAGAATCATAGATGAAACGAATAACACGATACAATGTCTCCCTTCTTTCTGTTTCTGCGTAACCTATTTCAGACATATGTAGCAAAGAGCAAGTATTTATCTGTAGCAAAATAAGTATCCAATATCAATATTACAATAAAACTGTCGAGTTTCAAAACCATTCGTAAGAACTAATATATCTGAAAGGTTGCGTCTAATTTCTTTAGACATGTATAAATTATGCATTTTATAAGGATCTTATATGATGTCTTAAACATGACAATGTATTACAGAATACATATTGAAGCCAAAAAAGCGATGTATATTTTATCGTGTCTAAAATCATCTTCATTGTGTGCTTTTAGGACCAGAGATGGGCTAGTTCTGTAAGTACTACTTATCTAAAAAAAATAATCTACTCTCAGTAAATATGTATATTTATGTATTTATAAGAGATTTATATGATATTTAAGACACGTACATGTATTACACAATAAATATTACTCGAATGTAAATGTATACATTTCTCAGCTGATTGCCTGAGTCTCTTACCACAATATAAGCTATACTTTTAGTAGGTTTTTAAAATTTCTTATACTGGCTTTTATTAAAATATCTAAGAAAATTATGTATCCCTATCTGTTTGGTACAGGATAGCACTCCTAAGAATGTGTAACTTCATAGACATGTATAGAAAAATTACAAACAAGTTATTTTAAATAAGAAATCAGATGATTGTTATGAGTATATATAGATGATATATTTCGTATTCTTTCGGCTTATACTAACTTATGTCTTTACCATTCACATTTCCCTATCCATTTATATGGTTTCTGCGTCAGACTTGGACAATTGTTTAGACCGAGAAAGTTGTTTACAGAAGGATATATATATATATATATATATATATATATATATATATATATATATATATATATATATATATGTCCATGGATCTCTCTCTCTCTCTCTCTCTCTCTCTCTCTCTCTCTCTCTCTCTCTCTCTCTCTCTCTTGCGACCGATAGTGTGTGTAACAGATGGATGGATTAATACATTTTCAATGCTAGATGAGTCGGATAAGTTAGATGAGTAATTAAATAGGTTCATAAAATAGAATGGGGCATGTGAGCGATTTGGGACCCAGTAGAGCTTTGTTTTGTATTGGTGTTTTTTGTTGTTGTTTTTTTCTTTGCTTGCAGAAAATAAATGTTATGCAATAATTATGCAATTTTATTTATGTGATTTATCAACTTAGTTTACTTATGGTGTAGGATATCGGTTTACGCTTTATCAAGGACTTTAAGATAAGTTTATTATTAATATTTGGAAGAAAACAAAGCAATAAGAATACTGCTTAAATACATTCCTGATATCACTAAAGTTAGTATTTTAGTTTTTGAACTGAAGAATGTTTAAGCTAAATAGACATTTAAAGTTTTGCAGTAATTGAGCGTGTTCACTTATGACAAAGTTCATAGATGAGTTAAATCTGTATTCCCTAGTAAAATATGGTCTATTAAAATAATGACATGACATACAATTTACAATATTCTTGTGAAATAAATTATAAAAATGTTTGCAAAATCAAACCAAGAAACAAGTTGGGTTGTGGATGAAATAGAGGACCTAATCGTTGAGTAGATGGGTTAGTATGTAGATAAGCTACATTGAATAACACGCACGCTTATCACGATGCTAAAAACTCGACAATGTGTCAGCGTAGTATATGCAACTTAATAAACAGCAAATACATACCCTCAGAGTTGACGAAGTAAAGTTTAAAGCACCTGCACTCGTTGACCAACTGTCACTTTGAATCGATTTGCATGATCATCATGCCAGACCGTAACCTGTTCTACGTAAGCAAGAAACCGGACCTCGTTTTCAAAACAGCCACGCCCCTAAGTGTATTCATTACTATTCTTAATCCGCAACATCAGGAATTAAAAATAAGTATACTGGCCAAACTGGGCGATCTGTATGGATATCAGTGGTGCGACAATCATTTTAAACAGTCGTGACAATTTTGCTATTTGCTATATAAAAGCTTAACTTTAGTGTGGGGTGAAGGCACAAGTCAAACATTTACGAACAGCAGTGTGCGAAATCGACTAACAAAGAGAAAACTCACAAAAGCATATACAAGACCAAGAAGGATGACCTTCTTCAAATATAATGTTTATCGTTTAAAATACTATATGTTATAGAGATAACTATGAAAATACTGATATAGTCTTTTTCTAGCATTTTCCTGAAGGCAAAGCAGATGTATTTTGCTTCCAGAAAAGCTCGTGATTAGAGAACGTATTTTACCAGTTATGATAAATTAAGCAGACAGAAAGTATCCAGCAGGAAAATTATATCAATCCCTTCCCAAGACTTCACCAAATAAGAAGAACATACATCAAAATTTTGTTTTAATTTGGAGGCATTTTGTCCATGGTCTATATAACCATATATTATTCACAAGCGCAAATCAAAATTACATCGGTTATATAAGCCAAGATAACAACTTTTCCAAACTGATTCACATGTCCTGATGCACTTCAATCTTTATTAAAAATTAAGTAAAAGTTTACAACAGGAATAAGCTGTTTTCTGCTGTATCGTAATCTGCAATATTTACTCTTTTTTCTTTTCATGCTTTCCGGATGGTTTCTTGCACACATGGCCTAAAGATGATCACGAAATGGCACCAGTATATTTGCAAAACAGATATTCATGTAGAGTCAAGACAAACTATGTAACATTAAACTGTTTATTCCAGGTGTTCAAATTAATGATGTTCATTCAAGTTTAGTTGAGCAAATTGTGGATATTTATTTTCATGTCGTTAAAAATTTAGTAAAGTTGACATACCTTATTGTTCTTTAGAAGACCGTTTTACCTGGGAAGAAATTATGTGTTTTTTTATAGTGAATAACTAACTAAACCTTCAAGACGACATACATAAAAAATTCACTTATATTCATAATTGATTCTCCATGTATCAATGTGTATACATAGGAATGAATTGATTTTAAATTTTTGAATCTGGAACAGCCGTTTTAGTGTTTTTATATTGTATGGTGTCCTTTAGTAAATATATCACATTATTTTTAGTGCTGTGTCATATACATTGTGATGTCTCCAATACGAATTTAAAAAGAAAGCAATGAAATCTGAAAAAGGTTTATGCACAAGAATTAAATGCAATACAAATAGGAAACGATTTAGAAACCAGCCCTGTGTTTTAACATTCTGTACATTTTGAGGGGCTCTTCAATCGTCTGCAAAATAATTATACATTTAGTTCTAAAAGATATAAACTTGTAATTTATAAACATATTTCAATTCCACCTATTACTTGTAATATATAATTCTGTATTATAAGAATACTCCTTCAATTTGTTTTTTGTGAAATTATTTCTGTGCTATTCTTGAAATTAAAAAATGAATATCATTATATGAAATTGTAAATCTGTAATTAAAGAAGCAAGAGACAACACACAATAAAAACTAGAACATAATTGTTTCTTTTTTTATTTAGCAAATTCAGATATCCCACATTTCTTTATTCTTCTCTCTGTTGTTATCCCTCGTGTCTTTCATGACTTCGTTATACAGATATATCTGCACAGCTTTAGTATGCTTAGTTCTCCAAATCGTTCACCACGGGCATGTACCATTCTAGTACAGAATTGGTTATGAATGTTTAAGGAACCTGAAAAACTGTTGTACGAGTAGTGTCAAAAGTGGGACACTGAGAAATATAAGAGAAAGAATTTTTTTAGGAAATAAACAAGTTTAAGTTGAGTTAGTTCAGGTTTGAATATTTACTTGTTAACCTGGTATTGGTGGTAGAAAAAACATGGATATACATAGCAGACGCAATTCTCTTGACGATATTTTGGAAGATGCATCTGATCTCCTTAAATTCATATCCAGAATAATAAGATAAATGATAATGACACTTTTGAAATGAACACTACTATGTTTAAATATGAGGAAAAGATAGACAGCAATTTGAGTCAGCTTGAAAATGATGTGAAAGATACAAATTTTTCACTGAGAGAGACCACATTTTTAAAAGTCGAACAACCTTGTCCACCATATTTCCCAAAAAAGGATTAAACGTTTTGGTCTGCGTTCTTTATTAATTATTCCAATAGGTTACTAATTGTCTTAATTTGGGTTTCTTGATATTATAATAATACTGATTATCATCTGGCATATTTGTTAGTAACACATATTGTACAAACTAACTAAAATAATTACTTAATAATTAACATAAAAAATATTGATTCTATATCAGAATATCCTCATATGTTAATTATGCGCTTTTGACTTTCGGGTTCCTCTTCCTCCTTATGATCAACTGTGAGGGAGCCGCGGTAGTTCAGTTGGTAGAGTATCAAACTCTTAATCCAGAGGTCGCGGGTTCGATACCCGCCCAGGCCAGTCTCTTGGGGGCTTCCTCTGTGTTCTTGGGAAAGCCACTTACCCCCAATTTCCTCAGCATGATAAAGTCAGTAATGTGTTAAAAGTGCCGTTAAAACCAATAAAATCAAAAACATTAGCCTATATATTATCAATATACACATAGAAATAAGAGTACTGCAAACGTTATATGATACCCCGCCAACATAAGATTTTACATTGAACTGCAGTGTAGTAACTCCAAATTTAGAAGAACTCTTTATAACCGAAAATGTTAATGTTATAAAAATGTAGAAAAATTATGTTCTAGTATAGAAATGCAATACAAACGACAAATTACTGACCCTTAATCAATTGGCTTTTTTCAAAGGCAAAGGGAAATACATGTAAGAAAACTGTGTCGAAATCTGCTAGTAGAACAAAGTTATCATCTTAAAATTAAATGCATAAGCATCAATCTTGTTTTAGTAACAGTGACCTTGACATTGAAATGCGAATAGACTGTGGCAAAATAAAACAATAAATAAATATATAAATAAATAACGAATAGTTAGACTTTAAGTCATATTTGGTAGATTAATGTTCCTTCATAAAGTATATCCGCACGAAACTTACCTGGTTCATCTATTTTTTACACATGCAATCGGCACTATGGATTCCCTGCGTGTATAAAAATGTGGCACGTTTAATCTCCCTTTTTCTTGATGCATTTTGTCTATTCGACCTAAACAATGTAAGTATTTTGTATAGTGCATCAGATTATATTATTTATTTTTTCATATAACATTATCCTGATACACGATTTTACTTATTAAAAGGGTTTATATTTTCAAAACCCATTTAATTATTCTACAGAGTTGAACAAACATCATGCTGGAAGAGGTTAGGTCTGAAATAAAATTCTGCAAACAGCAGACTCTGTGAAATTAAATCGAATATTAGTTTAATTTTATTTTTTTTACATTTTTGTCATGCAATTGTTGTTGGATATAATTAGTCTATCGTCTTCTTTCAGACTGATATATCACTGCCTTGTGTTGTTTTATGTTATTTTTGATTCCACACGACTTATATTCAACCCATATATGGTCATTTCAAGTATGATGAATATATATCTTAATTTTAACAATTTCAACAAATGAAATAATGCTTTGAGAATAAGGTATTACTACTAATCAATGTCGGGATATACATATTGATTGAGAGTGTTATGATTATACATTACCAAATCTAGTGGTAGTAGTATTTGTAAGATAATTGCTTCGAAAATTGTTGGGGATGGGTAGATGATAGAGGGGAGAAAGGGTATCACGATGAGTATATGCCAATACATTTAAATCGGGGAAGAAGAATTGTAATGCCAAATCGGCTTATTGTCCCTTCAGTATACGTATATAAAACAATTACAAAGTCCATGATGGCAGAGCAAATATTATATATGTAATACACAGTAAAAACAATGGAAATACAATATTATGTAAACAACTTACTTACGTACGGGACAGTGTAAGCGAGAAAGTTGGTATTCATAAAAGAAAGACATATTATGTCCGCTGAATCACGATATTATTTCAATGAATAAATACTTTGTAGAAATAAATGCAGGCATGCATAAGAATGTACCAGCTAAATGGAACGTGAAACGTCTGATAATTAATCCTCCTTTAATGTAAAATCGCATCAATGTCCAGACGAAAAATGCCCACTAGATCAAGAAGTTAATTAAAGAATTAAGTGAAATAAGCGGAAAACAAACGCTGTAGACTAGTATGTTTTGAGACAGACTTATTGACAGGAAAACGATTATGCCTTGGATTTGTGCAAAAGTTCGCAAAATTTAATGACGAACCCCCCCCCCTTCTTAACTCAAACATAATTTTTAAGAGAAGCATTTTTTTAAAAAAACTTTTTCGAGCACATTTAGTTCTCTCTCTCTCACAATAAGAAACCTGAGATGAAAAAGAAACAATGTCTTTATTTTTTGACAAATTAGGCTACACATTTGACGGTAGGACTGATGTGCAAACTATGACACTTCATGTGCCTTTCCCCAACTGAACTTATTATTGTCCCCCTACAGTCCATAATTTCGGGAAAAAAATAGGAGGTAGATAAGAAATGGAGTGCTGGATTATTTCCGACTTCCATAGCCAATATTTTTACATCAGGATATCATTTATTTTGTTCTAATTGGGATCGAGCTTAAAACAATAACGGTTGGTTATGCTGATAATGGACACATATATCTTTTGTTTTATTTAAAAAGTGTAATATTTTTACTGGAAAAAGGGGTTCGGTTGAACGTCATGAACCTCCCTAAATCTGCTCCTGTAATTTGTCATACGTTCACGACATTAAGCTCACACACACCGACTACACTGTGCTTCACACCAGATACTTTTGGTATAGTTATGTAATGTAAAGTCCATCGTGAACGTATAATGTCCGATTCGCGAAAATGCATTAATTTAAATTTAATCTTATTCTTATTTTTCTCTTCAGCATCATGTGCTTATTTAAATTATTGTTACAAGCATAGGATGTGGAAGGTACTGTTAACTTCAGCGAAGTAGATAAAAAATAAATAATAAGAAATTATTCATAATTTTGAAACAAAAATTACATTCTTTTGCAAATGCTTTACGAAAGAACAAAATATACATAATATACATTTAAATGTGTATGTTGTGTTGGGGAGAGGGAGAGAAACCCTAGTCCTAATACACAAACGCTACTTGTATGCTCATTTTCTGTGTGTATTTTCACAAAATATATTTTTGATATTATGATTAACTGGACTGAATAGTAAAAATGTTTGTTTTATTTTCCGAATATACATCTTTCTTCAAGACACGAATATTTGGATTTTCAAATGTTTTTTTTTTTTTTTTTTCTCTGAAAGTTCACAGCTTTATATGCATTAAAACTATCAGAATGATCGATTTTGTTTGCTGATTGAGCATCTGTATTTTCTAAGCCCGAAACGTTACATGTGTAAACGGTTCTGTTTAGTTTACTGCTTGTAAATGTTCACAAATCAGTAACCGTGTAAATGATCATGCACGTGGTACATTGGATGTTAGCCGATGCGCATGTCCAGGCAGGTTTCTGGTTGCAATATTAATATATCAATGATGCCCCTATCTGTAGCAGCACTAAGCAATGTCACAACGATTCCAAAGTTGTTTTACCTCAGTTGTCATATATATTCAACAAGGAACTTTCTTACAAACTGAATCATGTCATAATATTTCAAAATATGTTCTGTTTTGTTTTGTTTCTGTTGGTTTTAACGGTACCTTTAGCACCTTATTGTCTGTATCATGCAACGGAAATGGGAGTTCAGTGCATTTTTCAAGGAAACACGGAGGCAGACAACCTGGGCTGGCCTGGGTGGGTATCAAACCCGCGATTTTATTATATTACGAGTCCGACGCTTTACCAACTGAGCTGAGGCATGCTAATATTCGGGCAATGACGATTGAATACACTTGTATCCAGGCCGTAAACTTGTACAATTTGTCAATTAAGAATATGAAAGGAATCGTGCGTGACACGGGTAGCTTTTTTTAATCAAATAGGGAAAAGACAAAAATCTAAATCGATAAAGCGTTTTGCCCAGTCTATATCTGTTCAGTAAACTCTTTCTTATTAGTATTGCAGTCCATAGCACGTGTTCAAATTATCAATGCAACTTAACAATACCCTTGTTAAAATAGTCGAAAGGTCAATTCAATGCTTTTTGTAAGAATATTTGCACTAATAGGGCAATTTCACCTATATGGTGAGCTGTGACGTCAGTTTAAACTGCTTTCACACCTAAAGACAAATACATTTCTGAATAAACCCCTGTCTCCTTGGAGTCGAAACAAAGGATAAATTATTATCCGTGGAGGAAAATGTGCTCATTGAACTCATAACTTGTAAACGTTTTGTAAGTGAAATATAACCGATTGTTTCCTCGTCTCCTTTCAAGCAAACTTTAAGTCTCTCTCGACACTTTGAAGGGTGAACAAAATAATATATTAAGTTGTTAGTCAACCCTTTACAGGTTTATGCCTCTGTTCTCTGAGTATGCACAGTCGTTTAAGTCATATCGTTTTATAAACAAATTACTGCAATTCCTGCTACTAGACAGCGGTTCACATACGCTGTTTCGGTGTTGTGAAAATTAACTTTGATATATTACGAGTGTAAGATAAATTGCTAATAAGCCATAGTGATTAACAAGTCGAAGAACAAATTTTTAAGTTGGGCTCAAATCTTTAAAAAACTTGTGCTATTAGTCTCTGTATTTCTTACAAAGAATAAAAAGAAGTAATCTATAAAAAGACAGAATAAAATTAGGGACGATAGAAAGAATATTAAATGTACAGACTAAACAGAGTAAAGACAGAAAGGATGAAATAAAAGAAAGATAGAAATAAAGAAAGGAAAAAGAAAAAAAAGAAGTATTCGACAGTTTAGCTTTGAGTCAGCAAGAATCATATACATATTTTGCTTTACATTATTTGTACTGATGCATGCTTCCCCATTTAAGATACATTGAAAAACACTGAATATAATTACGAAAACTGTTTTATGTTGTGACTGGTACCATGTACAAGGTTTTACAAAAAGCTATTTTTCCCAGTTGGCTTAACATCGACTTGTCAGATTTAACTCAAACGCTGTAAAGTGGACGAAAAGAAAGGTTACCAGTATTATTTACTTAATTGCTATGTAGACAATTCATGCTCCTTTACAACAATGATGATGATGATCGTGGTAGTGGTTGTTGCGGTGTTGGTGATGATGATGATGATGATGATAAGTAGTAGTAATAGTACAAGATAAACTTAATGGATGCAAATATTTAACTGCATGCAAAAATAGCAAGTTACCGTTGTTACAATATCTTAATGAAAATTCAATTATAGCACACATACTTTCAAATAGACAACAACAATCTTTGATATAATAAACTACATTTCAAGCGTTCATATTTTGCGGTGTAGTTCTTTTCGAAACGCAAATGGCTCACATATAAATAAAATATAAACTGTACAAGCAGAGCTGAGTGGCTAGAATCTCTTAATTTTTCTGTAGAAAATCTGCATAAATCTTATCAATTTATTTGAAAAAGTGGTGTGTATTACATTTGCAAAACCGTATATTCAGTTTGTATTTGTTCCCGATATTTCTAATTTGGAGAAAATGTGTTATGAGCGGTGGGCTATTTATTAATAAACATGTAAACGATGTTCCTCTTTGTGTTAAAATGAAAATATATAATACATATCTGTCCATGCTTACATTCCTGATCTGAATCCTGTTAGATGCATGATGCCAACTTCAATAAGTAGTTCGGTACCAAAGTGCGTGAGGAGACAGCTGCGCTGACGATGAAAATTTTACCGCGTAAACGGGGACTCGGTTTTTCGACTGATGCACACGAATTATAAGTCTAGTGAGACGTGTGTATTTTTGTGTATGGTATAATGTGAAAAAATACCGACCAAACGGGGACAGACACAGCTTCGCTTAGTTCAAGGTTTTCATAACTAAGCAAGGTCGTGGCAATCCATTTTTGCCGCTATTACAAAACGAGGTATGTCCACGGTATGTTAGTGTGTATTCTCACCGATGACCACATTTTACACCTTTTACACACACACACACACACACACACAAACACACACACACACACAATCACGCATGCATAAACAACAAGACAAAATATTGCTTAAAATCTTCAGAAAGATTTGTGGGTTTTTCTTGGAGAAAATAATATTTTGGAAGTGTACTTTTCAAAAGGGTTTGCAGTTTGCGAATCATATTTATAATCATATGCCACTGTGAAAAAAAATAAGTTCAAGAAAACATTTGTAAGAGACATCAATTTTGTTTTCTTTCATGTATTTATATTGATCTTCTGCTCCTTTCCGCCTTGTCGGTTTGAGCCTTGTACACGTTCACCCCAACACCCCCATTTTAGCGTCATAAGCATGTACATACCACGGGGTTTGCCATTAGGTAAATATTAGATCAGGACCACGTTTCGCAATGCTTTTGTAAATGGCGCCGAATCTGAAATTAATGTTTCTGTTCTCCTTTCCTGTTCAATTATCTAAGAAATATAGGCTATTCGCTGAGTACTCTGTGCAGTTAATTTGCGTGAAAAATTTAAATTGCATTATGTCTAGGCCAGCCACAGATCACCCAACCGCCCGATACACCAAGAGATGTTATTCTTCTCTATCCAGCTTCGGGATGTAACCAATGTTCGATGAGGGCTACAACTGGGACTAGAATAGCGCTTGTACTTTTCCCCTCAGTGATACGCCACACGCAGTGACATCAGTTTCTAAAAATAGCCAGCAACTCGATTTCGGACAAGGGGCACCAACATAATGGCGGGCAGAGATTTTTTCTGTATTATTGTTCTGAAACCTCTGCACCAGGCACTAGTCCTACAATGTAAGACATCCACCCTTATATTTATTATGTTTGGGTGCAACGTCTTACTAGTTACATAAATGGTGTTGTGTAGCGTGATCCCCGGTCGACTGACAGGGGAACTAGAGCTCACGTTTTCTGAAATATCTCACACACTTGGCAGCCAACACTTCTCCCCAAATTAAAAGTCTAATTACAGTATTCGGGCTATAATTACTCTGATGTCTTTTCCTGATTCTGACACAAGCAAGTGGACGCATTTTTCAAGTTCCGTTGACATACATTTCAGTTAGTTCAAATGTGATGGTAGCCTAGAAATGCTGAAGTCGGTTAAAGTTGGAGTTTATTTCTTAAACGAAACGAAGAAAAATAATTTCATGTTGATAAGAGCGATTATGCAGCTTCGTTTCGTTTAAGAAATTTATCTCATCTTTATCGACTTCGGCATTCCTCTGCTCCCATGGCATTTCAACCATCTGAAAGGTTTGTCAACGGAACTTAAAAAATGCGTCCACTTGCTTGTGTCAAAATTTGATTCCATCAGGAAAAGATATCAAAGTAAGTATAGTCCGACTACTGTAATTAGAGTTTAATTTGTGGAAACGTGTCCATAATGGCTGCCAAGGGTGTGAGATATTCCTAAAAATGTGGCCTATAGTTCCCCTGTCAGTCGAACGGGGATCACGCTACACAACGCCATTTATATAAGTAGTAAGACGTAACCCCCAAACATCATAAATATCAGGGTGAACGTCTTACATTGTAGGACTATACCAGGCACTAAATTAGTTCATCCTTTTATTGATTAGCATTCCGATATTCAATTACAGCGATGGTTAGAATGTTGAGGCCTTCCAAGACCGGAAACAGAAAGATAATGCTTAAAAGTTGGGCAGAGGCTATATACACACATGTCGGGTATATAGCCATTTTAAGGTACCCTACTGTCTGGTATATAGCTATTCTGAGCTACGTGAGTGCCAGGTATATTGCCATTCTGAGGTACCCGACTGTCTTGAATATTGACATTTCGAGGTGCCTGATTGTAGGGTAAATAATGCTCAGATTGATACCTGGCAAAGGACCAGTTACTGCCAGCTACCAGTTACCGCCAACGTCATGAGGTTTTGTTTTACGTTTCCGGTTTGCAGATAATCTTTCAAGGCCAGTTTTCGTCAAGCGAGTGATTTTTTTTATTATTTTCATCCATAAAGGTAAAAAAAGAAACTATTCAAAAAACCCTTTTGACCTAGATTTGAAACTATTAACATCGTGAGCGGGGCTTACTTTATTCCATAAATGTCACTTCCAGTTGTACGTAATCCTCTGTAACAAAAAACGAATTGTTCCTCATTATTAGATGCACAAACAAAAGATGCAATACATCGTTTCCATCGGAGCTTACCTCTGGTCATAAAGTTTTCGAAGTAGAGGGGGCATGTCAAAACAGTTTTATCATTAAAGGGATATAACCGATACCATACAGAAAAACTGTATACATGTGTTGAGAAATTGGAATTTATAGATTAAGTATGGTCTCATGGTGCAATGAAACCACATTTCTTGTCATCAAATCTTCGTTTAAGGTTTGTATTTTCCTGAAATTGGGACAAGTGTAATTTGCTACATAGTTTCTAGTGTATCAATGCTTTAGATGTATCAACAGTACATAGCGATCGATAAAATGAGTGTGCTTGGTGTCACGTTTAGCGGCCGATAGACGGTGCACTTTGCTAACTCATAGATGGGGAATATCGCTAGGGAAAATAAATTTTCAAATAGGGATTTGATTTAATATAAATATATATTTACCCGCATGCATCTTCCGTCACAAACACATAGGATTGACGATGATATTGCCAATAGCAGATCGACTTATCTCCCATGGTAAACAATGTCCACCATACTGTATCTGTAAGTGCGGTCTACTCTCTTTTTTGTGTGACGTAAGTCATATGACGTGAGAAGTTTTAGCCCGCATACTTTGATTGTAGACAAAATAATCTCGTAGATGAATTATCCTATTTCATTTGATTGAATACTGAAGTATGAAAAAAATGTATTTTACGATGTGACAGATTGTATTATGTGAAATAAAGATATTTGTGTCTTTCTTTTGTGAATATGACATGTGTTTCTCATACATTGGAAAACTCAAATTTTATCAGTATAGAGTCTATTTTGTTTACAAACGCTACTACAAAAGCTCCTGAACGCTACCCTGTAGTGATCTGCGCTCTGTAAAGGTATTAAGTCAATAAGGCTCTCTAATTGAGATTTCCCTTTTTGGGTTCTAAAATCGCTGCCTATAGCCATATCAAATGGTAAAGGTAGTTGAGGAACGAATTGTTCCTCATTATTAGATGCAAATTATTTTATAACATAATGTAGGAATTTTTTAGTAAGGAATTTGTAAGTAAAAACTATTGAGTCTTTTGGTGTGAAAATCGGGCAGTTTTAGGCAAAATGGCTACCTCCAGAGTGAATTTTGGCCCAGTGTATTTATTAAAAATTTTTGGAATTCAAGCCAATCATTCTTACTTGTAATTTATTCTATATAGTATTTTTTTCACCTTCATGCTGGATTTTAATAAGAAATTAGCATATTTTTTAATTTAATGAATAGTGAATGAAATTAACAATTAATCTCGAAATAGCGTATCCTCGGTAGGTTAGGCAAAATTGATGTATAGCATTTACTGAGTGTATGATAGGCAAAAATGCTGCATAGCATTTACTGAGTGTACGATAGACGAAATGCTGAATAGCATTTACTGAGTGTACGATAGGCAAAATTGCTGCATAGTATTTACTGAGTGTACGATAGACGAAATGCTGAATAGTATTTACTGAGTTTACGATAGTCAAGAATGCTGCATATCATTTACTGAGTGTACGATAGACGAAATGCTGAATAGTATTTACTGAGTGTACGATAGGCAAAAATGCTGAATAGCATTTACCGAGTGTATGATAGGCAAAAATGCTGAATAGCATATATCGCGTTAGAATAGACTAGGTTGCTACGTTGCATCCATTATATCCTAATAGGCGAAATGCTGAATAGCATTTACTGACTGTATGATAGGCGAAATGCTGAATAGCATATATCGCGTTAGAATAGACTAGGTTGCTACGTTGCATCCATTATATCATTATAGGCGAAATGCTGAATAGCATATATCGCGTTAGAATAGGCTATATTGCATCCATTATTTCATAATAGTCGAAATGCTGAATAGCATATGTCGCGTTAGAATAGGTTACGTTGCTGCATAGCATCCGTTATTTCATGATCGACGAAATGCTGAATAGCATATATCGCGTTAGAATAGGCTATATTGCATCCATTATTTCATAATAGTCGAAATGCTGAATAGCATATGTCGCGTTAGAATAGATTACGTTGCTGCATAGCATCCGTTATTTCATGATCGACGAAATGCTGAATAGCATATATCGCGTTAGAATAGGCTATATTGCATCCATTATTTCATAATAGTCGAAATGCTGAATAGCATATGTCGCGTTAGAATAGATTACGTTGCTGCATAGCATCCGTTATTTCATGATCGACGAAATGCTGAATAGCATATATCGCGTTAGAATAGGCTATATTGCGTCCATTATTTCATAATAGGCGAAGTGCTGAATAGCATATGTCGCGTTAGAATAGACTACGTTGCTACGTTGCATCCATCATATCATAATAGGCAAAATGCTGAATAGCATATATCGCGTTAGAATAGCCTGCATTGCATCAATTATTTTATGCTAGGCGAAGTGCTGAATAGCATATGTCGCGTTAGACTAGGCTACATTGCATCCATTATTTTATGCTAGGCGAAGTGCTGAATAGCATATGTCGCATTAGAATAGGTTACGTTGCTGCATAGCATCCGTTATTTCATGATCGACGAAATGCTGAATAGCATATATCGCATTAGAATACACTAGGTTGCTACGTTGCATCCATTATATAATAATAGGCGAAATGCTGAATAGCATATATCGCGTTAGAATAATCTATATTGCATCCATTATATCATAATAGGCGAAATGCTGACTAGCATATATCGCGTTAGAACAGGCTACGTTGCTACATTGCATCCATTTTTTTATGCTAGACGAAATGCTGAATAGCATATGTCGCATTAGAATAGGTCACGTTGCTGCATAGCATCCGTTATTTCATGATAGGAGAACGCTGAAAAACATATATACATTCTAATGTTAGGCTAAGTCGTTGCATAACGAAATTTTCTAAATCGCCAGCGATAAAATAATTTCCGTACAGATTTCACGTCGGTGACTTTAGTTAATTTATAGTAACAAGTCACTGTCATGCGAATTATCTCCGTTTTATATTGTAGAGAACGTTTTTTAAGCCTATTATCTGTGAAGTTTGGGGTTTCCATGTATATCCCAAAATTCCGTAACGAGAAAAAGCTGAAAGAATGTCCAGGTTCAGGACCTACAACAACTGTGTAAATATTTTTTCTTATCATTGATGAAGTGTAATGATGAAATGGTTTTTACTATTTTTGTGGTTAGAAGCTAGAATGACATTTTTCTTATTTGTAACAAACTTTTACTTGAACTGCTCAAAAACTAAAGTCGAGGTGTCCGAAAAAAGTTTATGTAAGCAAACTTTATAATTGATCTAATCAAATAAAGGTGAAATACCTTATTGTTTAGTCTAGAGGTTCTCACAATTGGAAAGATATAATTTGATGTTAAATTCAAATGCTTTATTCGAATTTCACCACATTGCTGCATATCAATCTTTAAATAGATCTAATCCCTGCCGCAAATAACTGCATAGTTATGTGTAGCTTGAAATTATAAATTCACTGCAGAGTAAACCACTTTCATGAATAAAAACCGTCTTATCTAAATTACTCAGTGAAATTAGATGTAATATATTAAATGGAAATTATGAATTTCTGATTCGTAATTCATTTTCTGCCACGACGATTTCCTAAAGGAACATATTGTATGTTTCTTTGGCAACGCTTTTGTATGTTTTAACTTAATCATAAACAATGTCCACCATACTGTATCATATATTTATCGACTAAAACCATTGCTAAACGATAAAGTATAATTACATTTGGAGAATCTAAATTGCTATATATATATATATATATATATATATATATATATATATAGATAGATACTGTAAAACTATGCAATAATTAGCAGCATTTTTACTGGTTCTAGACAGGCTATTTGAATAATGCTTCAATCATTTCAACTAACCTGGTCGTGTAAAATGATAGAAAAATAACTTTGAATTTACGCGTTCTGCTCTGTAAGATTTTAACTAACGTTGAGTGTTTCTAAATATTAACATTAAATTTCGTCGCTCTCTCTGATTGAATATAAAATGTCAAAGGTTAGCATTAGCTGATAATGACTTATAATCATCCCGAATATTGAATTGATGGCAATTCAGTGTTAAGACTTAGTGTAGGAATGTTGTATTGATCATTGTAATTGTTTAACGTTCAAAATTAGTTATGGATGTGAATTGCATTTTTGTGCTTGTAAGTTAGCTATGCAAAAGATATACACTGTGACGTGATGAAGTCCGTCATGTATAAATATTATGTTAATTTACTCAAAGAACTGTTTTTGTACTGTTTTGTGAAGATATTGAATGAGTTTTAACATTTAATAAAACATTTGGTGTTGAGTAACCATTTTTCACTTCTTAATTGAACCCTGATTATAACAGTATTCCAATCAAACAGTGTAGGGTTTTGAAGATGAGGAAACTAGCCTTTAGTTACATTACTCTGTGAAGATGAGATGACTTTACATACATTATATGGAGATGTGATGAAAGTAGCACATGACCATGTGTAATTTGGTCAGCTTGTGAATTATAAGAGAATGCTTTAACTTGGATTTTAAACGTATTTTATAATTCTGGTCGGCAAGAGTTGCCGAAAACCTGAATATTTGTGATTTACTCCTTTATAAAGGAAAGGGAGTTATAAGTGTCCCAACATATATCGAATGAATAATAACCACTCGCCTTCTGATAGATGTTTGGTGGGCTGCATCAAGATGACGTAGAGCCCCCAACTTCTTTCAGATTGAGCAAGATATATATTGATGACCGAAATGATAATATGTTGACGCATGGGCTTGACGTAAAGTATTACTGAGGTTATAGTAGTGATACAACGATTATAGGTCTAGCTAGGAGTCTAGAGCCTATAGGATCAAGGACGATTGCTACGAGCTGAGAAGAAGTGATCTCATGAGTAGGTCTGGTTATGGTTCCAGAGCCAATTTGAGATCACGAGCGATTGACATGAGCTCAGATAGTCCGATCCGTCGAGTAGGTCCGATAGGTCGGAGCCTAAAGGATCAAGGGCAAATCTTTTAGGGACAGATAGCGACCCTGCGAGAAGGTCCGGTCGGTAATCCGGAGCCTTTGGGTCATTAACGACTGTCATGCGGTTAGTTAGAGTGATCCAACGGAAAAGGTCCATGCAAGCTGCTAGAGCCTAGGGATCACAGGCGAAAGGTGAAAGCTTAGATAGATTAGCCTAGAGATTATTAACATATTGCAATTGCGATCAGAGACAATTAGATTACATGGTGTCAGATAAATAATGGTGTTCAATTGGCACGAGATTTTCCCACAAAAGTCTCGTATACGTTTCCGTTCAGGTGGTGTTAGAAAAAAGAAAAGAATACAAAACAGACAATTCATCTCATCTCATCTTTCTTCCTTCCTTTCTCGTTTCTCCCATTCTTCTTCTTTCATCCCTGTTAGGTAGTTAATTCTCCCTTTCTTCCTGTCTTTCCTTCTTCATTCAATCCTTCATTCAGACATGCGTTCTTTATTTATTCCTTCCTACATTTGCACATAACTACATCATATCAATTTTCATTATATCATCGTAACACTTTATAACAAGAAAAGTGGGATCCCATTCCGTTTTCCCAACAAGTGGTCTCAGATGTGGGGTCCCATTCCGTTTTGCCAACACATGTATATACTATTAAGTTGTTTTCCCTTCTTTTGCTTCTATTTTTTCTATAACATATATTATATATATATATATATATATATATATATATATATATATATATATATATATATATATATATCACCACATTGTTCCTTAATTACTATTTCTGTTAATATTGCCTGATATTGATGGGATTGACTGAAAAAGAAATAAGATAAAGCTTTGACTTTTCTGTGAAAAATGGGGGAACTTTAAAGTAAATATAATACTTAACAGTAAGCAGTTAGTTCATTAATATATCTGTCGATTCATATACAAGAAAACAAATTTTATCATGAGAATTTTTTTATTATTTGACATTACATACACTTTGAATGCAATAAATCTTTAATTTTAGATCAAATGACAATCATATGCAACATGGCTAAGATTGTCTCATGTCTGCTGTATCCACTGTCAAGAAGTCACAGCTCACCTCCGGGGATTTCAATATTCCTGAAAGACAATTGAAGACAATATTAACGGTCGCTATGTGAAACAATTGTCTGGACCAAACACGATGCTGAATGTAACAGAAGAATATGCTGTAGTTACTTACATAAGTATATGCTACAACATGGGTTCCCAATGACAAGGGCTATTGCTAGGGGTTATATGTGTTCTGTTATGAAGAAAAATGGAAGATCATCACATTTCAGTTTAAAGAAAGAGATGAAAGAAAAAAACAGAGAACCAGAGAAATACACTAAAGGAAAAGCATAGAGAAAAGAAGGAAAACATTAAGCAAAAATAAGGCGACAGATTTATATGAGGGATGTAAAAAAGCCGAAACAGCAAGTAGTGATGATCATACAGATGTACAATGGATTAGCTGAGATTTACGCGAGAAATGGTACCAAACTGGCCTGTGTTTCATTAACACATGAGAAAGACATTGATGATACCTACTTTATATGCACCTCTTGTGCTGCTAAATCAAAAATAAAAATGAAAAAAATAGAACATTGTATAGATGTTTTAATTTACATTTTCAGACATCTATTTCTTGTTGTTACTTGTTCACTTTTTTGTAAGTTACTGATGTAGAATAAACCATTGTGAAATTCACACACACACACACACACACACACACATATATATATATATATATATATATATATATATATATATATATATATATATATATATATATATATATATATAACATCGAAAAAAGATTCAGCCAACCTTCATATTAAACGATTCAGAGGTATCAGCAACATACAAAAGTAGACCTACCCCCTCCTCTCTCTCTTTCTCTCTCTCTCTCTCTCTCTCTCTCTCTCTATATATATATATATATATATATATATATATATATATATATATACTCACACATGCAGACGAAAATAGCATTAGTCAATACAAAAACTTATACTTTTTAACTACCGTAAACCTCTTAAGAATAAAGTCAAAAATTTAATCACAATTATTACTTGCAGATTAAAAAATTAAATCACAATAGGAGGTTATGTGGAGATATATTCAATAATACTTGCATTTCTTACATCAATATATGTGCTGCATATGCTGTTGTCTAGTACGTTTTAAATAAGGTGAGATTTTGCGATGACCCAAATCAAAAGTTCAGTGCATTATTGGACGCATGTGAAATCGGTCTCCATCAATATTGCCAAGGTGCAAACCATTGGTTGCCTTGAATGCTAACATTTCGTGAATCAGAATTTCCCTTTTGAAAACAATGACTTCTGCAGCATGAGATATGATAGTACTTTCATTATTAAAAAAACAAACAACATATATCAATTTCTAATCGGTGAATAACCGTGCTGGTGGTAACTGGTACTGTAAGTGAGAGAGACTGGGCTCGTTAATAGGGATATTGATTATGGGTTAAATATTATATGAACCAAATTTTACTGAAACCATTCAGTTTTGCAATCGACATAAGTATGCGGAGTTACATTGTGGAATGTGTTATTTTCATTTAGCCAATAATTGTTTTGTTTATTAGCAATCACAGTCCAATGGAAATGAAAATAATAATTGTCTAAAATTATTTTAGCAGTCTTTTATTGGTTTCTATTGGTAGCAATTTTAGGATGGTGTGGCAATATGTTGGAAGTTTCATGTGAAAGTATTCATCAAATTTCGTGGTTTAATTTTTTCAATTTTAAATGAAGTTGAGCAAGGTGTCTAACCATTAAGTGTACCAATATTTGAAAATATGTATAGATGCAAGATCTCGATACATTGGTAACGTTTGAATTGAATTGTTTTACCACTCAGCAACACATTATTTAAGTTATTTAGAGTTGTAATAGTGGTAATATGATTATTATTATTATTATTATTATTATTATTATTATTATTATGAAAATTATTACTATTATTATAGCTAAGAATTCCGGTATTTTTGTCATAATACTGCATGGGCTTGTAAGTAATACAAGTTATTATTATATATGTTGATGTCTGTTTTTGCAATTTTTCTTCTTCTTTTTTCTTTTTTTTTCTCTTATTTTTATTACTATTGACCGTGTCTAAGACTGTATGAACGCAGTGAGAGACATGAATATCAGAGGTGATGTAGGCAGCGGTAAATGGCATGAGAAAAAAGTTACAAGAATCAGGATGCTTTGTCCGAAAAACAATATGGCGGAATAGAAAGCAGCAGGAAGCAATGACATATTGGTCTATTTTTAGCACAAGGTTGATTTCAGTACAAACGCCATTACACACGAAATATGTCGTATCCTTCTCAACCTCACCAAACTGGCAAATATCTCTGCCATACCACCGGGGGCTTCGAGGCACTTGACACATCACCTTACAGTACATGGTTTGTTCTCTACACTGCATCGTTTTGTATTTATTTACAAAGATTATACAAGTATCTCACTATAGATAACCAATCATTTTAAAGAAAATTTGAACTACTGAAAAACACTTTGCACCTTGCAAGCTTTCACAGGGTAGAATGCCAAAAATGAAGTTTTTTGGGTAGTATGACTTTCTGTTTCATTTTGTCAAGTTCTGTGTTTACATCTATGATGTTTTCAAAACCACTTCTAAATTCTTGTTCCAAAATTCTGATAAGTGCTACATATCTCTCCCTAAAATCTGTTACAGGTGCATTTTCTAATTTTTTTTTTTAAACTTACTACCATTTTTTTTAGTTATCTGAGTAAAAAATATTTCTGAATCAAATTCCCAAATTTCTTAAAAGTTACATTTTTCACTCTCCCCCCCCCTCCCCCCCCCCCTCCGTACATATACACATAACAAACAAATAACACTTTATATTGTCCTATTCGCATTTATTATTCACATACAGTAAACATTAATTCCTGACTCTTTTCCTTCAAAAAGGGTTTAATTTGTACAAACAAAATAAGTAAATAACGAATACTCTTTACCTACATGGCACGCATCGTGGGTTATGGAAAATTCATGTTAAACCAGTGGAAATTAATCTGTCCATGCTGTTTCCATCACAGACTGGATATAGTGGTCATCGTGGATGTTCATGTTGTGTGTTGTAGTGGACGGATTAAGTTGTATTGCCCCAATTAAAAAGTCGCAGCAATATAATTATGTAAAGGTGGACGTCCACTATATTGCGTGGAACTTACCAGTCGGCTTAGCTACAGAAGACATTGCAGAATGATCTTTTTAATTTGTACACAATGCCATTTAATATTCAAAGACTCGCCCACTAAAATGCATTCACATTACGTGTATTGCGATAGATGAAAAATAAATTTCCAAGCAAACAATATGGGAACACGTATGCACCCTCTTTTGAAAAGAAAGTAAGCGAAGTGTATTTTACTATTTCTAATTTCACTGTTTTCTTTTATTTCAGGTACAAAAAGCGGAAGAAGAAGTGAGTATTACGATGTCTACTCTCAGCAAATAAGTACAAAGCATATATGTTATGAGGTTATTATATGATTTGTTAAACATGTGTATGTATTAAGAAAAGACTATTAATATAATTGCAATTATCTTCAACCGTGAAGTATAAAGTATCTAGCTGTATTAAGAAATGATTATCAATATCATTGAAATTACTTTTCACCACAAGTATAAAGTATCAAGTTATCGGTTATGCTCTTTTGTTCTTATGCAGGGTCTCAAAAACTGCAAAGCAATTTTAAGTTTAACTTAGCTTCCCCACAGGCTTACGGTTTCCTAATCAAGGAGAATGTTCACACCTTCTTTCTGATATATTGGAGAAAGATATGGTTACAAAGTAGCTTTATGTGTGCATTGTGACCCATATTAATTTATTGGATTACTCCTCTAGGTGCAATACCCAGTACGTTATAACTAGTTTTATATTATTGTTAAGATTAAAATAAAAGATATTAGATTTATTTAGACAAATAACATAATATAGTTATAAATCGATCAGTTTAGAAATACACCTTTTTAAATATGTTATCATACATGTCTAAATCTGCGTAAGTGTGTCTACGTGGTTGGAATAACAATAAAGTGTTGTGTAGCTGAGATGTTTCCCTGCATAGTCTATTTATCATTATCCTCAAAACACGAATGCAACATTTACTGCATTGTGAGAAAGCAGCACTTCTTTAAGTAAATACGTCTAAACAACAACATTTATCAATGACTGATGCATTAATTTCATTATGATGATGTTATGGACTTTCCCCCGATAGATTAGGTGACTAGGTGTGTTTGCCACTATTTGGCATTAATCACAATTCAATGTTATCCGTATCAGTATCTGGACTTTCTCGTTTGAAATATGGACGCAATCCTATTCATATTTAAGTACGTTATTGGCCCTGACTGGAGTGTTTATTGGAAGAGTTGACTTTTGTGACCTGTCTAGAGGTTCAGTCTGTAACTACTCAAGAAGAAAAACAACCAGATGAAGATGCTGACTTGACGGTGTGTCACAATAGATAGCTTGCTCCAATTGACGGTGTGTCACAATAGGCTGACTTGACGGTGTGTCACAATAGATAGCCAGTCTGCTTGCTCCAATTTCTAAGTCATACTCTGGTCTATTTTGTTTTGCACATGTTCTATCTTGGATTCAATTTATGAGACAAATTCTACCGAACTATACATCATCAATACTAAATGGTGTGTCATGTAATATATCATCAAGTCCCTGGACGAAAATTAAGCTAAAAGCATGATACAATGTATTCCCTGTCTCTTTTCTTTGTGATTCATTTCATTCAGAACAAAAATTGTACTGATCTAACGTCCAGTTTGGCTGTCACAGCCACCTACACGGAAACCAAAGACAAATTGATACAATGATATTTGAAAACTCCTATGACCGATGTCCGGTTGCTCAGAGTGTGTGCCTTTCAAAACCTTGGTTATACTGGACATGTCTGTCGAATATATATGCAAATGTTGTTTATTTTAGCTAAACAATCAGGCGTATTGTGTGGTGGACAGCACTTATAACTTGTTCATATCTTCCGGAATCAGAAAAACTGAAAAGTTGAGATACAGAGATGTAAGTACGCCACACCCCGTACTGGATATTCGCTCAAATGGAAGCTGTTGTAAAATACCCAGTTCAAGTCATGACATACACTTTATTTTATTTCCGAATATGGGCATGGGTATGTTCCCTCTACTGAAAACAGATGAGTGCAGTTGATATCACAATTTCAAATATCCTTTTTTATTCTTTCAGGCAATGAGGCAGAAAACAGTAAGTACTCAAATGTATCTAAGCTCAGTCAATTACAACAAAGTATGTGTGTTATACTGTTTTTATAATATAACCTTTTATAGAATTTAGATCATCTTCTATCATGAAATTTAATGCATAAAGATGTGTTTTTTCATCCTCTTTTATTCTTTTCTTATTTTTATTTATGATTTCTAAGCCTGCAGAGTAGTTTCACTTTGATTTCAGCTTTTCTGGAGGCTTATTGTTTCCTAATGAAGGAGAGTGTTCACACTCTGGTTTTGTTCTATTGGTGGAAACATGCTTAGAAATATGTTTTATTTCGGTATTGCGACCCGTATTAATGTACTGCATCACGTATTCAGGCGCAATACCCATTTTGCTACAACTGGCTTTACAATAATATTTCATACTGAAATCAAAGATGCTTGGTTTTTTACGAGAAGTATATAGCGTAACAATAACATCGATCTGTTTTTAATTACTTCACATATCTATGTAAGCGTGCATGTGTAAATATGCTTAAGTGCATCTACATGTCTGGAAAACCAATTAGGCCCTGTTTAATGTAGATGTTTTCCTATATCCTATATATGTCGCTATCATCAGGAGACGGAGGTAGCATTTACTGAGTTGTGAAAGGGCAATAAATAGGTATAAACGGTAACTTTTATTTACTACTGATTTATTTCCCAATCATACATCTGTTTACTTACTGGTTGTCCAGCACATAACATTACAAGCCTTGAAGAGATTTTAAGTAGACTTTTTCCAGATATATACTGGTAGTAGGAATGCTTGACTGTATCTGGTACAACTCACAATTCAAGGTATAGGTAGGAATGTGTAATTATCCCATCCATTTCACTGTTTGGACTTAACGTATAAAATATGGACAAAATGGTGATCATTTTTCAGCAAATTACAGGAAGAGTAGCAAATTGCGACCTGTATCGGGGTCCAGTCTCTAACCTCTCAAGTACAAAATTTCTAAAAAAAATGGTTGACCAGATATAGATATTGACTGTGTGTCAATTTTCTCAGTTCGCTACGTCATACCAATAAAAAGATGTATTTTGATCTGTTGTTTTGCCCATGTTCTACCTAGAATTGAACTTATGGCAAAAATTCTACCAAACTTTACATCATCAATACTAAATGGTGTGTCGTGTACTATATTGTCAAGTCCCTGGATGAAAATAAAGCTAAAAGCATGATACCATGATACCCCTGTCTTTTATCTGTGTGACCTATTTCATGTATAGGGAAAGTTAACAAGGAGCACAGGGTTTATCTTAAGCAAAGTAGCTGATCAGTATCAATATTCCAATAAAGCGGTCAAGCTATTAAGAAAAAAAGCTCTAAAATCTTCCTCAACAATGTATGGTATAAGACATATAACTTGTAACAGGCAAGAAGAAAATGCAGGAAATATTTGACGCGCAGACTTTTGTCTGCTATTTCTCATCTCGTAAAAAGAAAAAATAATGTCAATCGTGTACATGGAAAAGAAAGTTGATATTGATTTTATGTTGCAATAGCTTGCACTTCATACTAAATGACAGAATTAGTCAGATATGTTTTGTACTTTTTTAATAAGGTACCTTATATTAATTTACAGGACAATGAGTAATAACGCAGAGATTACACACTTGATACACATTTCGAGAAGAAGATCCTTAGTGGCTATATGAACATCATAAAATAATGAGAACTGGTTACATTTTTAGAATAGTCCATCATAAACTATGACTTTATCACATCAGTCTGTGTGCGTTTCTCAAGACGTATTAGATAAACTGTTGATAGCTACACTTTTCTTAACATTGAATGTTTTATTTATATTCTTGTGGGGCTTGGCTTAAATGAGGCAATTACCGTAGTGGAAACGTATAGTGCATGGTAACTTGCATAATGCAAGAATGCAAAAGACTGAGGAATGAAACGATCCTTACGAAATAGACATAGATTGTAGAAAGGTCAGATTTTGTCATCGAGTGGACAGATCAATAGTCCATCCACTAGGTAATACCAAGTTTTGGTTTCAAACTACTTAACTGTAGGTTTTAAAGCCCTCGGGACTACCGGCCGCATCTGAAATGTTTTCTTAATAGTTATCGGCAAAATCCCGCTGATAGTTTGTACCCCTCTTCCGCTTTTAAAAATGAAGAGCCTGAATGCTATAAAAAATGCACAAAAATAGTCAATTCATTCATTTATTTATAATATATAATTCCGTTATAGTCAGGAGGTGTCTAACGTTGTCGTTTTCTTGACCCTCAAAAACCCCAAACCGGAAGTTTTTAATGTAAACATAAAGTCTTTACACAGCAATTTTCCGGTTCCTGGAAAAGTCCATTTTGAGTGAAGCGGTAGGGTCCTTGTACCACACATGCATAGAAAGTAAGTTGATAGCCTGCGTCAAGTGTTTTTTCATTTCTGCTTTAACATTTCCACCCAACAAGTTGAAAAATATTATAAATTTGACAAAATATGAGCGATAATTTCAAAACATGCACCGTATGTACTTTGAGGAATTGAAACTATCATAGAAATTAATCCAAATAGACTTGCCTATGTAAATATGTTAGCTTAAAAGCTCCCTTTTCGTTTGAAATACAAAGATGACAAAATTAGAGACCTCCAGGCGACATTCGGGTTGGACGTTATAAATTAATGGAATGAATCATTTTTGTGCATATTTTGCTCTACTGGTCATAGACCAGAAGACCTTATTGTATGGTCTTTCGTCGGTTGTCCGTCTGTACGTCTGTCTTTAGCACAAGTTTGTTATCGCTACTCCACCTAAACTACTTGGAATGGTCTAATTAGGCCTAAAAAAAATGTGCCGCTTTGTCATCGAATATCTTGTTATTGTTCCTCCTCCACAATGGATGGTCATATAAACATGGCGTTTTCCCTACAAAAACGTCTTATGATGCCTAATTGGTACAAGGTGAAAATAGCGCTCATATGACGTCCACAATCGTGTTTTCATTACATCTTCTTAACGGGACGTCAAATTGGCATGGATTTTTTACCAGAAGACTTTTCATCGTGTGTAGTTGCTCCTAAATGGAAATAGTGCTGATGTCGTGCAATATGCTCGGCGGGTCGTCCTCAGAACCATATCTAACTCGTATTTGTGATCACTCTCTGACCTACTGGATACGTTTATTGACCCATACCTATATAATAGTCAGTAAGGTTTTGCATAGTCATTTCAGTGAACAGTTCCTAAGTCCTAATTAATCCTTGCAAGTGTTAGTCATAATTCTATCAAACTTTTCTTGAACCGGAAAGTTCAATTTTTGCTAAGAAGTGCAACTTATGTTTGAAGATATGATATAATTGAGACGGAATAGTGTTTTCCTTATCAAATAATATTCACCAATGTTTAAGCCATAAAAATGGTGCATTGATAATCAATGACATTCTACTTAGTTCTCCATACAGGCAAATCAAATTTATAAAAGTTTGTCATACCTAAAAGTTTCCATCGCTTCAATATTTTACGCTTTGTTGTAGCTCCAAACCTATGATACGTATACTAAGATTTATCCAATCAGTGTATCAAATACCTTATACATTTCACTGACCGATAAAGTAAAGCGAATATATTTTGTGTAATCCATGGTTATGAATCAGCTGTTTAATTGTCTCCCAAGGTTCATTTAAAAGCACTTTAAATGAAAATTCAATTTTTGATGCTTTGATTGGGTTTCTATGCTGTGAATATGCTCTTTTAATTCCACTACTCTCGTACAAAAATCCTCTTTTATCATCTACCATTTCTTATTGGGCTTTTTAACAGCTTAAATTGCTTTATTTTCATTTCTGAGCCCAAGGTTTCAATTTTTTCTCTCAGTGTGGCAATTGTCGCATATATATTCATCATTTCACACCATATGTTTACTATCATTTCAAGTAATTCACTCACCTCTAATTTCTCAATAGGTTAAGACATACAAGCAGCCGTTTGACTGGTTAAAAAAGCGTCCCCACTAGTAGAGAAAACAGTTTGATTGTTTAAAGTTACTCTCTTCCTTGCCAGTATAAGGCCCAGGATTCTTCTCTACCATGCCATTTATTGTAAGAAGCAGTAACACAAAAAACCACATCAATTCTCAAATTTACTGAAATTGTAAATTTTGATACAGTCAGAATTTTTTAAGTTACGTTAATTTGCGTGATGAAACCTGCAAATTCTCAGCCTCCAGGTCACAATGTCTACCCCAATATTCTCAACAGGCTTTAATTATTATCATTTACATATTAGAAAATATTGTTTAATGTGACCATATAAAATGTCACGGAATTGTATGGTTTATATCAATATGTATATGTGATCAAAAATGTATTCGGGTTTCGTTTCCGACTAGAGCGTTACTCGGGGGTTGTTTATTTTTTTCGGCTCTAGTTATTTTGAAATACTGAGCGCGATTCACCCCATGCTGCACGCGCAAATTGCCTGCAGTGAAAACTCACGTGCCTAGCTGCTGCGCATATCTGTCACAGCTAGAGTACATATAGAGCGAATTCTCTATAAACAAATTACACTACGATGAGTCTTGTCAGAAAGCTTACCTCTTTACGGGAGCAAAACTTCAGCTGTAGAGGTATGTGAAATTTAAGATTGTATTCTTTATCACTATTCGTTTTATATGACATAATTGTTTCATATATTAGATGTTTTAGAATTTATTCTAAATTCTACAGAGAGTCAATACCTAGGTCATACAACGCCATGATATTAGAAATCCTATAGGCTGGTTCAAGTTAGCTATTTGTTGTAACTGAACAGACGGGTATTATTTAATTATACGCGGCATGCATTGAATGATTAATGTAATGTGTAACGAGGCGTAATTCATGTGCGCGCATGCGCAACATATATCAATATAAAAGTACTAACCGTGTCATATGTACTACACGGTTTAGTTGTTATACTTTTAGCTGTTCCATATGTATGGTTTGGTGGTGTGTGAAGTCACAGAACTCCGTGTGGTTTCGTGTGACGTGTACGCTGTGTCTGGTGACGTTGTTTCGGAAGAGTGTACTGGTTTTCTAGATGCGAGGGACCAAGGCTTCTCGATCAACGGGTCTGTGTTAATGTGAAGGCTCTCGAGGGACCCTTCAACAGACTGGGAGGGGTGGACCATGCGTGGTGGCTCCTTGACCATGGACTAGAGCGGGTGGAACCGTAGATACATCTTGGTAGTCAAACGGACGCCACGATAGTTATATTTATTGCGTGTTCCATTTGATTGTTATCTCAATATTGCTATTTGTGCAAAATTACATTCATTCCCATTTCAATATCGCTATATGTGTGATAGATTCATAATTTCATACATCCCCATTTCAATATCGTTATATGAACGACATATTCATAATTTCATACATCCCCATTTCAATATCGTTATATGAACGACGGATTCATAAATTCATATTCCAACATCGCTTGTTAAATTGATAAATTGACGAGTTAACAGATTGATGGATAAATGAGTATTCTATTGATAAGTGCATAAATCACATGCTTTGGTCACCCTTGGTACTTAATAAGACCTTGTTTATATTGGGGTGTAAATCATATACTCTTATTTGTCGATTGGTGATAGGATGCTATTCACGTTTGTTTAAAATTCCATTTGTTAAATCCATCTTTGATTTTTCTCGTTGAGTTACTTGTTGTTGATAGTTCCATGTTAGGAACTTTATAATTTTCCTTATCTTTTTGTTATAATGGTGTCAGATTTGTTCATCTTTAAATTGCGTTTATAATAAACATCTTATTAACGCAGTTGCTTTCGGTGTCTTCACTAATCCAGTCCCAACCCGGCTTCATCCTGTGACATAAAATACTGCTATTACCAACTACAATATCTATTCTCTTTACTGAAATGTATAATTTACAATCTCTATTATCAATTAGATATGAAACAATATATGTCTTTACCAGACTGTCCTTCAACAGTAATGTAACTAGGCTTTGCTGTTGCATAAGTTGGCTTCATCGTTAGGAGTGGCAGACTGACATTTAAGTATGGACAATCCATGACAGTCGTCTTGCCGTTACGCCCTTACAACCGTTGGTTGTATCCGATATTAAATTCACCCTGACGTATTATCGCTAATGGATTTACTCAGCATTTTATTGATACTATTCAACTTGCTTATAACAGAGGATTCTATCGCATCCTGTTTTAAACCTGTATTGTATTATAGCTTCTTTTTTGAAACATTTGCAACCAACGCTAGTAAAGTTACACCAAACCCTGTACAGGCTAAAGATATAGTAAATCATGTAGATATTCCTCCAACTCTTAAGCTCGCAGTCTCAAAATCCATTCCGGCGGAAACAGTTACCATACCAATCTCAATCAAGTAAAAAAAAAAAAACCCACCTTATATGCTGTTTAAGAATTGTATCTTACACCTCTGTAATGTTCTATCTCTTTAACTATATCGTTCTTAATTTCATTTATTTTCATTGACCTCAACTTAATTTCATGAACTTTAGATAATTTCTCTACCATTTAAAGGGAATAATTCATTTACTTTTACTTTTGCTGGTAGTATCTTTTGTGCCATTATATTGTCAATCATAAAATGACTAAAATAAATAAAAAATAACCAATTTTTTTTACTTTTCCTGTACCCACGTTGGTTGACAAATCTGTTTTAAAATTAATATCCTTTTGAAATGCATATTGTAACATACTGTAATATTTGAATTTAATTTTGCATGGTAAATAGTGTCAATTTTTTTGTTCGACTAAACTGACTAAACTCCTAGATTCCATTCACGTTTTCAACCTCAAACAGTCAGTTAGCCAACCCACCCATAAACATGGTCACATTTTAGACTGGATTCTTCATAGACTTGATGATAATATTCTACAGTCCTCACTGGTGTCCCACGAACTTGCATCAGATCACTTCTGCATTATATGCCATCTTGACGTATCAGTTCCTAACCCTCGACCTGTATTTGCTACTTAGAGAAACCTCCGTATGATAAAAAAAAACAACTAATGCATGACATCTAAGTAATCCTAACACCTTTGTTACCTCCTACAGCAGAACAACTTGATAACTGCCTGCGTTCATTGCTTGACACACATGCCCCAGCAACCAAGTGCAGAGTATCAATTCAAAAGTGTTCTCCGTGGTATAGCAGTGTTAGGGACCAGATTCGCACTGCTAATAGAGACCTCCGTAAGGATTAGAGGCTTTGGCGTTCCACCAGACTCACTATTCATAAGCAAATCTATGAATCCGCTAAGAAGAATGTTACAAACATAGTCCATGCAGCGAAATCAGCCAATTACAGTACTAAAATCACTGAAAGTTCCAGCTGCAAAGAGCTCTTCTAGATTACTAACAAGCTAATGTCAAGGAACAAATGTACACCACTTCCAACTACCTTCTCTCCAGTCGACCTTCCGGACCAGTTTGCAAATTTCTTCCGTGACAAAGTACAAGCCATTAGAGATAAGCTTGACAACACAATTTCAATTGACTCGCCATACAGTTGCGATACAGAATTTCAGCGGCAACCGTTAGCAGCATTTGAACCTGTCTCTATGGATTTAGTACGTACAATCATGATGAAGAGTGCCCCAAAGTCATGTGAACTTGATCCGATTCCGATATCACTGCTGCTTGAGTGCTTAGATCCAATATTGCCTTCACATACTGATGTTATTAATACTTCTCTCTCATCCGAGCAATTCCCATCATTTTTCAAAACTGCCATTGTAAAGCCTCTGCTGAAGAAACCAACACTTGACCATAACGTTTTAAAGAACTACCGCCCAGTTCTAACCTCCCATTCATGTCAAAAATCTTAGAAAAAGTTGTTCTATCCCAACTTGTATCTCATCTGAATTCAAATAGTCTTTTTAGCAATGTACAGTCTGCATATCGCCCTCGCTACAGTACCAAAACTACCTTTCTGAAAGTAGTTAACGACCTCCTCTCTGCTTATAGTGGAAAGATTACAGTCATCACCCTCCTTGACTTGTCTGCAGCATTTGACACAATAGACCATGATATATTACTTCACCGTCTCCATCATGTATTTGGCATTCACGATACAGCCTTACTATGGTTCAAGTCCTACTTGGTCAACAGGACACAAATTGTGTCCGCAAATGGAAAACACTCCAGCTCAGTTGATCTATGTTTTGGTGTTCCACAGGGTTCTGTTCTTGGACCTGTTCTCTTCATTCTATACACTCAGCCGCTCTCAAGTGTCATAGATCGTCATCCAGTGTCTCACCAATTGTACGCTGATGACACCCAACTATACAAATCGAGCCACCCAAGTGAAGTTGATGCTACCATCAAAGGTGTAGAGAGGTGCATTTCCGATGTGAAATCATGGATGACATGTAACAAGCTGCAGACGAATGATGATAAAACTGAAGAAATTCCGATTACAACACAAAGAATTTTTCATTCACATCATTTACCTCAAACAATAAATATCAGCAATACCAACATTAAATTCACACAGTCAGTACGAAGCCTAGGTGTTACTCTAGACAGTACTCTATCATTGCACCAACATGTCATGAACATATGCAAGGCTGCATATCTTGAGCTGAGACACATCAGCTCCATTCGCAATTATCTTTCAGTTGATGCCACTAAAACACTTGTGTGTTCCTTAGTACTTTCAAGACTAGACTATTGTAACTCAATTCTATCTGGTTCGTCTCAGTATCTACTCCAGAAACTTCAAAAAGTTAAAAACACAGCTGCTCGCATCATTCTTAGAGTACCACGAACAGACCACACCTCCCCCCCCCTGCTCTATACACTACACTGGCTACCCATTCGATCCAGAATCAAGCACAAAATTTGTTCTCTGTGCTACGTTTTATTGACTGGCTCCAGTCCAACATACCTATCTCACCTCACCCATGTGTACACACCAGCAAGATATTTACGCTCCTCTTCCGACACTCGTATTCTCATTATACCCACTATCAAAATGAAGTCATACGGAAAACGTTCTTTTGCACACCAGGGCCCAGCAACGTGGAACGAATTGCCCACTGAACTTAGACACAAAGACACAGTGATCTCATTCAAGAGTACTCTTAAAACTCACCTATTTCGACTGCAAGAATAGACCTAAAGACTTAATAATGTTTCCTTACCTTAACTATTTTCAGGATGTTTTTGTTTTCTAATTTCATGTTGTTTGTTTTCGTAATCATATCATTATATATGTTTTTATGTGTTATCTAATGTTGTAAAGCGCTTAGAGCTTCTAAAGATTAGGCGCTATACAAAGTCTTCATTATTATTATTATTATTATTATTTATTATTTACTAATGTAAATGTTATTAATTTCTATCTTTAGTCTTTAGTCTTCTTTGATCCACTTTGTTGCCTACGACATTTCTGGTAATTGATTTAATTTATTTAAATTACTGACGTTATTCACCGCCGTTCCTGATTTTAAGTATATATATATATATATATATATATATATATATATATATATATATATAACATAACATCTATTCCTATAGAAATAACAATAACAATGCAGTCTATCAAGCATTAAGTGTTGCATGACATTTGGAACAGAACAGAATGTTTATTCAGTACAGAGTGAAATACACAGTGCGTCATAAGCAATATTATAAAATACACTTATTTAGGTGTTGAGATTGATACTTTCTAACAATTCATCTCTTAGTTTAAAAGCAAAATACAGAAATTTTGATATATTCGTAATAACCCTTATTTTCTGAGTGGACATTAGACATATAAATTTATCTACAGACGGGTTCATATAACACATTTCGTCGAAATATTTCCGTCTTAACTCGGTATAAGAATTACATATACATACGAAGTGGTACTCATCTTCTACAACCTTGTTATTATCTTTAAGACATAATTTGCAACTCTTAGGTCTCTTCCAATTTTAGAGTGTCTTCCTTGTTCGATCATTAAATCATGTTTAGAGCATCGGAAAGATGCCAGTGCTTTTCTGAAAATGAAAGGTAAATCTAATGTTAACTATTTCTCAATATCCAATAATGACTTTTAATAGTTATAATAAACTTTTTTTGTAGATTCGCTTATTTTACTTGACCAGATCAGAAACGAGGAATCAAATAAACGTTGTCTGAACATAGATTGAAAAATGTTTCTGTCACCTATTTTTTGTGCTAACCATGCATAACCAAAACCATGGGAGAATAAGAGGTTTTTAACTTTACTAGCCCATGTGCTTTTGCCTGCATCATCCAGGTTTTTTTTTAACATATTATAACATTGGGAGGGATAGCGGTTTGTCGGCATGTGTATAATTTTAGTCCAGTACTTTACACATCTGAACATATAAGTTGTACTTAAAGGGTATCGCCCACATTCACCAAGACTAACATAATTATTCACTGTAATTGGTACGTTAAGATATCTTTTGCAAAATTTGTGCTGAATTGCCTCGATTTCTGGTGAATATTCATACCCCCATATTTCAGAACCATAACATAATACTGGTTTCACCATAGCATCAAATATTTTGAATATATCATGTACATGTAATCTTCCAAATATTTGTTGATATCTAAAAATTCTAGATACAGTTTTCACTGCTTGTGATGCCAACGTAGTTTTTGCCTTAGTCCAGCTCAACCTCGATGTGAAGAGCAACCCCATGTATTCATAGACAGACACCGTTTCAATAGGATTGCCTCTATAATGCCAATGCTCATAGTTTCTCAGATAGCCTCCATTTCGGAAGACTATGATTTTTGTTTTTGAAAGATTAATTTCCATTCCTGTTTCAATAAAGAATTCATCAGTGATATTGATTTGTTGTTGCAATAACCGTACAGTGTCTGCACAATTAGCCACATCGTCTGCATACAACAAGGCAAAGATTTCTGGTATATTCTCTGTGATGAAAATACCCTTATTACACTTTCATCGCAGCATTTTAACTAAATCATCAATAAAAAGACTAAAAAGAATTGGGCTTAGAGCACATCCCTGTCTTGTTCCCACATTGCAGTTAAAATATTTAGTTAGTCCATTTGGTGTTCGTACACAGCTTTTTAAGCAACAATACATTTTTTTTAAAACTTGTAAGATATTTCCATCAATACCTTTTTGTACAAGAGAAAACGATAGTTTATTATGTTGTACACGATCAAAAGCTTTTGAAAAATCAATGAATAAACAGTAAAATCTACCGCCAGATTTACATATATACTTCTGAACAATTGCTTGCAAACTGAATATATTATCACAGGTACTGTAGTGTTTTCTAAAACCAGCCTGGAATTCGTCTATTAGATTATTACTTTCTGCCCAACTATACAACCGTTTATTCAATATAGATGTGAATATTTTGCATAGTACATTTATTAGGGAGATTCCCCTGTAATTGCTCGGGTCATTCATGCACCCGTTCTTAAAGATAGAACAAAATATACTTTTTGACCACTCCTTTGGGAACTCCCCTGTTTCAAGGATCGTATTAAAAAGCACATTAAGAAATGTAACAATGCATGGTAAAGTTAACTGGTAACAAATGACCGGAATCTTGTCGGGGCCAGGAGTTTTAATTTTTAAAGAGCGAACGCTATCAATTATTTCTTGATTTGTAATTGGTTTATTCAATTCGAAACTGTTAAGCTCATTTATTGGGGTTCCTTCCTCGTCATTAATATGTTCATCTCTGTTTGACGTTAGTAAAGAACGAAAATAAACCAACCATTCATTCTTTGTTACTTTAGATTCACTTACATTTACCTTATTATGGTATTTTCCTTTTAATACTTGCCGGAATTTTTTGGGTCATTTCTTGATTTTACAAGTTAATCTCAATTTGATTTTTCATATAATGATTTTTTCACTTGGCACAAGCTTTTGAAAACTTTTCTGCTGTGAACGTATGCGTCTAGATCAGTAAATTGGTTTGTGAATCTGTATTTTCTTAAGAGTTTAAATTTTTCCTTTTTTGACTTATCGCATCCTTGATCCCACCATAGTGGTTGTAATCTCTGCCGTGAAGCTTGGAACTTAGTTGTCTGCATTTCAACAAAAATTTCCTTATATACAGACCCAAACTTTTTACACATTTGTTGATATTTAAATGTAATAAATCAGTTATATCTTGTACATGTTCATTAAATTTCTGCTCAAAACGTTGCAGAAAAGCTTCTCTATTTGTGTCCTTCATCCGAAAGAATTGCCCACTATTCTCGTCGTCATCGCTCTTAAAGTGATCCAGTGTGCCATCTTCACTGACAAATTGATTATATGCACAATCACTTGAAATTTGATTAATTTTGCTTCATTTATTTAATTTATCTGAAATTTTCAGGTTACAGTAGATTGGAAAATGGGACGATTCGTCTCTGTCATCGATGCCAAAGTTTGTTATAAAGGGAAACAACTCTTTAGATGCTACAACATAATCAACTATGCTGAAGCCATTGTTCGCAATGCATGTTACATTCCCATCCTTGTCATTGAAAAGTCTGCCATTAAGTAAAGGTATATTGAACAATTTACACATTTCTACAAAAGACAAACCAAAATTATTATAAGTTTCCCTGTCTTTTGTATGCCGTGGCAGTGAGAAAATATCGCTATCGTACATGTCACCTGTATTTAAAATATTTTCCAAAGTATCATCAGGTATAAAGTCAGGAAAATCCTTGATCCGAGCATTAAAATCTCCAGCAACGATCAAGGTGGCTTCTTGATATATAGATTTAATTCTTTCTAATTTCTCAATAAACAAATCGACTCCATTTTCATTAGGATCTTCATAAATTGGTGATCTCTCCGGAGAGATATATACAAATATGAGGACTATCTCACGAATATTATTTGATATATTTGAGGAAATATGTAACACAACACAATCATGCATATCAGTACATATTCTTGACACTATACCTTCCTCTATTAGATATGTTTTGACAAATACAGTTACACCCCCTGAGTTCCTACCAGCCTTTTTCTTTTTACGTATGGAACTAAAATCTTTATAACCCTCTAACAAATTATGACACTCTTCATCCGACATACCCCATGTTTCACAGAAACCTACTATATCAAAACGCATACAATAAGAGGTAAATTCAAATACATACTTATATTTTTTAAGTCCTTCGATGTTCCAGCACAGGAAAGAAATGCATTTTTTACACCAAGTCGTATAATATTTACCTTCTGGGCAAGTGGTGAAACAAATTCCCACATAAATCCAATGGTCATGTTTTTAATGTACTTCCTATTGTTTGTCTTCCAGGATTCTAGCATATGACAAAGATCTTGTTACCACACAAACGATTCTTCCTGAATCAACTTGTATTTTATTGTTTCCTCTTTTTTAAACTTAGTGCAGTTTTCCCCAATAATATATCCATACCCAAAATAAATTCATATCACTGTCATACAAACAAACCCTAATAATGTCCTACTGAGTTTGAATTTCAAGCATCGCAATATATGTATGTTTTTAATGGTATCAGGCTATTCTACTTAGTTTTTGTGTATGTGCATTCCAAAATATAATTTCGTCAAGAGTTAATCCAAAATGTTAATGAGTACTGATATTTTAATTATTGCATGATCCATTAAATGCTGCGATGATATATATTTTCCCATTTTCTGGGTATATTCAATGACATCGCTTTGCTTGAAGTAGATAGACTAATAACTGATTGACTTCACACAACTTGATTTTATGTAGGTCTTCGTTAAAAACACCAGCAGCTAAAGTTTTATCTCCACAATCATTAATAATGATATTAATATTGCCTTAAAGCAGCTCTTTCGTGTATTTTGATTTCAGTCTGTGTGATCAAACAGTTTTATGTTTCGTTACAACATACGAAACCTGCTCTAATTATAGTGTATTTGAATGGTGATACAGCACTATTGTATGCTTTTCCCTCCTTTCAGAAGGTAAGTGCTTACATTCACGACGAACGTATACCATGACGTTACGTAAGTAAATGTACTTGATCATTTAAGAAATTATACTTTGTTATGTATAATGTTTACATATTGAACTTTTGTCCTACATATTTAACTGTGTCCTTGGATACAGGATGTAAACAAGTTGTTTACTTACAATTCGAGATCATGGTTGCTTTTGTTTACATTTATACTGGTTTTTCCTCTATAATTACTGATATTTGTCAGGTAAGCTATATGATTTTCTATAAAATACTGTGTTTATATATAGGAAGTTTGGTAAGCAGTATTTCATTCCTATGCTAACTATCAGTCTTTAAGGAATTTGGTTTAATACTCAGATGTTTGTAGTTGTGTTGTAAAAATCAGAGCAAATTCAGTGATAGGAAATATTTATTTAAAATATTCATTGGAAATACTAAAGTGCTCATAGACTTTAGGACTTTTTGGGACTAATACATGACTTTAGGATTTTTTTTAAATCACTCAAAGACATTCTGGATTACATTATTTTCGTACATCAGGACATTCAAGACTCCTGGAAAATCAGGACATTCTAGACTACTGGCACATCAAGACATTCAAGACTACTGGTATATCAGTACATTCAAGGCTATTGGAATTAATTTGAAACATTCTATATTTTGAACTTATGATTATGACACTTAGGATTATTGGATTGTTTGGACTTTAATTCACATTATTGTAAGTGTCTTTTGAATGTTCACTTTAATTGTCTAAAAATAAGCTGCATGTTGATTTTATTTACATTGTTGTTTCCACTTTCCTTCTGTTTCATAGTTTTAGGGCATAGAGTCGTAACAGAATCTAGGGGCTCGTTCGAGATGTTAATTTCATTAAATTACAATTTAAATTTATTTTGTTTTGGAATTTTAATTGTCCCTGGTAAAATATGTTTATTTAACCCATTTGAGAAATCTTTATTGAAATAAGCAAGCATTCACAATGTCATCCAATGTTTGAGAACTTTGTTTCAAGTCCTACCCAGAGAAAAGAATATTTTAATTCCCTATTTGGTGGGAAAGGAATTTTTGGATAATAGAGTGCTTTGGGTTTAATTGACAAGTCTGCATCTGGTTTTGATGGGAAATTAAGGGAATAACAGCTATAAAAAAACCAGATGGAATTAGAATTAAGAAAGATTCAGTTTCAGAAAGAAATGATCGAACAAATTCAGAAAGAGGAGGAGAGGGAAATACATATGCAGAGAGAGAGAGAAGGAGGAGTGGAAATGAAGGAAAAGGAACTGCAGATGCAGAGAGAGGAAGAGGAAAGGGAAATGCAGATACAGAGAGAGAGGAAGATGAAATGGTTATGCAGATGCTGCGAGAGAGAGAGAGAGAGAGAGAGAGAGAGAGATAGAAAGAGGAGAGAGAGATACGAAAAGAAGAAAGGGAATTGTAACACAGATTAAAAGAATTAGAATTAACAAGTGGAGCACTCTCCCTCCCCCCCCCCCCCCCGTTTACACGCAAATTCAAGTTTTGATGTTACCAGCTATATTAGGTTAGTACCCCCTATTCAGGAGAAAAAGAAGTAGATAAATAGATTCTTCACTTTGACAAAATTGCTGAAAACATGAAATGTCCCAGAGAGCATTGGACTTTCTTATTGCAAAGTGTACTTATTGGCAAAGCTACGAAGTCTACACTTACCTGTCAGTACAACAAAGCCCTGATTATGATGCGGTTAAGGAGTACATCTTGAAGGCTTATGAGATGGCACCCGAGGCAAATCGACAAATGTTTAATACTTGTAGAGAAAACAAAATGAACAAACTCATGTCGACTTTGCAAGTGAAAAAGAACAACTATTTATTAGGTGGTGCTCAGCCAAGAAAGTTGATCAAGATTATGATAACCTCAGACAGCTCGTATTAACTGAAGAGTACAAGAGGTACATCCATGGTGATGTCAAGACTTATCTTGACGAGCAGAAAGTGGAAACTTTATAATATGCTGCTCGTATGAATGATGATCATTCCTTGACTCACACAATTTCATTTGGCAATAAGTCTTCTTCTCATCGATTTCCTGGTATAAAAAAAAAAACATTCAGTCTCAAACGAGTACTTATGAATTTCAAAGCAACACAACTGTTAAAAATCAAACATAGGATAAGACTGATCAGAAATCCTTATCTCTTCACACGTGTACTTATTGTAAAAAGAAAGGGCTCGTCATTTCTGATTATTTCAGGTTGAAAAATAAACAACCTAATACAGGTCAAAGAGGTCAAGATCACGCTCTTGTATTAAAAGCAATACATTTGTTGGGTCAAACAAGCCCTAGTCTGATTCTATTTTGCAGACTTATGAACCATTCATGTCAGAAGGTTCAATATCACTTATTGGTGATTCTGCCAAACCTATCGCTATTACAATATTAAGGGATACAGGAGATTCTCGGAGTCTTTTGTTATCTGATACTTTGCCTTGTGCCTGAGAAGTCTTCTTCTAGTGAAAGTGTACTTATTCCGGAAGTAGAGTGCGACTATGTAAAAGTTCCTCTCTATTGTGTCAATTTAACATCAGACTTAGTTTCTGGACCTGTGACTGTTGGGGCAGTGACTTTTTACCTATAGGAAATATCCATTTGTTACTAGGCAATAACCTAGCTGGAGATACGGTAGCGGTTAATCGACTTATAACTGACAAGTCTTGTTTGGATCAAAAGTTGGTCCTATTGAGATTGAAATCCCTGATTTGTACCCTGCTTGTGCAGTTACCAGAGCCATGGCAAAAATAACTCTTCAGAATGATGTTGATGTGAAAATTATTCCTTTAGCTGACACATGTATTGGTCAGTCTTTTGACGAGGTCACATTCTCTTCTGATATTGATGAATCATAAGGTACTTGTTCACAGTGATCCTCCTTTTACAACTCATTTTCTCAACTCTAATCAGGGTGACAAAAGAAAATAACTCGTTGTCGAACAGGAACACGAGATTTCCTGTTTGTTAGTGAAACATAAGCCACACAAGTTCCAGTGTGTTACTTTGTAAAAAATGGGGTCCATATCAGAACATGGAGACCACCTAAGGTACCCGATGGTTACGAGTGGTCAGTGAGCTATCAAATTGTCGTTCCTAAGTCATATTGACAGAACATTCTTAGTCTAGCCCATGAAACTACATTGTCTGGTCATTTAAGAGTCAGTCATACTTATCACAATATCTTGAATAATTTTTATTGTCCGAAACTTAAAAGCGATGTTTCTAAATATTGTTGATCTTGTCACACTTGTCAAATGGTAGGAACACACAACCAGAAGATATCCTAAGGCTCATCTGCAACCTATTCCTGATTTTGACGAACCATTTAGCTGAATAATGGAAGACTGTGTCGGTCCCTTACCTAAGACCAAGTCAGGCAAACAATACTTGTTGACCATCATGTGTGCGTCTACAAGATTTCCAGAGGCAATTCCTTTGAGAAATATTAAATCTAAAACCATTGATAAATCTTTAGTAAAGTTTTTACAGTTGTTGGCCTTCCTGAATCTGTGATCAAGGGTCCAATTTTATGTCTGGAATTTTCCAAAAAGTTAAGCATGAATTAGGCATCCAATAGTATAAATCTTCCTCTTATCGCCCTGAAAGTCAAGGAGCTTTGGATGATTTCATCAAATTTTGAAGAATATGATTCGGTCATATTGATTTCATACAGGAAAGGATTGGGATGAGGGTGTTCATTTTTGTTTTTGTTTGCTGTTAGGGAATCAGTTCAAGAGTCATTGGGTTTTAGTCGTCTTGAACTGGTCCTTGGACCATTGAAATTATTAAAAGAGAAACACTTTTTAAATGAAGTTTCAGAGATTATTCTTTTTGACTATGTCTCCGATTTCAAATATAAGTTGTCAAAGGCTTGTGAAGTAGCAATGACTAATCTTAACACTACTCAGTCAACAATGAAACTAAGGTATGACAGAAATACACAGGAATGGATTTTTAAGCCTGGTGAGAAAGTTCTGGCTATCTTTCCCATACCTCAAAATCCTTTTCGGGCTAAATTGTATGGTCCTTATGCCGTTGAAAAGAAATTAAATGAATTAAATTATATCAGTAACACGCCTGGTAGGCGGAAACAGAAACAACTTTGTCGCATAAATATGCTAAAGGAGTATTTTGAAAGAGATATCCCAGTTAATTATTCAAATTATATATATATATATATATATATATATATATATATATATATATATATATATATATATATAAGGCACCGGCACACTACACTAAATGCAGATTATGGTGTGTGAATATTAACAGAGAGGATGCGTGAGAATAAACAAAATTAATTTATTCGAGTGCATCACGGTAATAGCAACACAGCAAGATTGAAATGTCCATGCAAATAGCCAATACCATCAAAAGAAATCAAGAAAGAAATTAAATGTTTTAGTACTACAGCTTCTTCTCTTTGGAGTCTCACTCAAACATGGACCTAAATTTTATAAATTGTTTCTGTATTTTACCAGACAACATATATCTGATAAGAAAAGGAAACAAAATCTAGATAGTATTGACATTGAATTAATAACCTGCTCTTCAGTTAGAAACATGTATACAACTTAACATTTTTAAAGTGTGACATCAATTATGCATTTATGACATTTATATACTTATACATGGTACGAAATTAACGAAGGCCTTATATATCAGGGGTTCTATGTATGCAAAGTATGCAACAGACAGAGAACAACACTATACATACTATTATTTACTCACTTAAAAACTATGATAGCCTTTAAAATATTCATGCGCTTGGCGTACGTCTTATTGCAAGCAAATATACTAAGCGTAAACACGTGTAAGCAATACAAATACAAATGTTTAAAAAAAGAGCGGCACACACACGTACACGCACACGCACAGAAAGATCTGTGAAACCACACAACTTTCTGTCATCATACGGTGAATATGCCATGGTAGGCGGTAGATGTAAATCCGTAGATCTTATTTTAAAGATGACAGTTGATATTTTTAATTATGCAACATTTTTCAAAGATAATATATCATCAGCTGAACCTTTTACCAGAGAATAATTGAAGTCGAAAACAGAACAATATGTAAATACTTGTTATGTGCAATGAACAAATTCTAATACAAGATCTACTACACGTGATCTCAAATAATATTTCTGATTTACGAAAAACAGTAAAAAAAATAATAAAAAGGTGAACAAGGAAGTATTGAGAGAGAGAAAGATAAATAAATAAAGATCCTATTTTAAACAATATAATTACTTTTCACAACAATACGTCTATGATGCAAACCAGGAATACATAGGGTATGCCAAATTAAGTAAATAGTCATTAAACATCTATTACATTTCAGAGCTTACTTGCCTTTGTTTATTTCTTTGCTTCTGTGTGTTATAAAGTGTAAATTGCCGAATCAAACGAATTACATACTCCCATCTAAATGAGTTAAAATTCTTTTAATCTCAATTCTAAACTAATTTACGTTTTGTGTTTAGTCCTATTTTTTTTTTCTCTACGTTTCATCTCTGGCCAAGAAACCTTGTGGCGCAATAATGCTCTCACTTTAATAATTAGCTTTGTTTAGGATCGAATACATTGCAATGACCCTTATGCAGATTTATATTTCTACCTAATTGAGAAATTGCAAATACAAAATGCCAGAAAAATATTTTTACATAGGTGACTACATTTATCATATTTAAACCAAGAAGCTTGTTTGCTAGTTGGATAGGTTGCCAATTAGACGTCAGATGTTTATTAGAAATTCTATGTGCGATTTTCCTTTAACCTACGCCGTAAGGGGTCAATTCACATTAATCCTTGCACAGGGAAAAGTCAACTTTGATCAGAATGCGGACCTAATATTTATTTAGACTAGATCGTTTACACAAATCTGAATACAAATATAGCATAAACTTTCCCGGCTCTATGTATTGCATACATATAAAAAGACATGGGGAGAGAGAGACAACCGTGCTTTTTAGAATCGAATATGTTCCATCTAAACTGGATCATGCTAGGATGACGACGTGGCGAGTTTGCTAAAGAAACATCTTGTTCGAGTTGTAGTGTGTACTAATTTCTTTACAAAAGGACGAAAACATTTAAAACAAGCTCAGTGCTATTAAATGTTTCTTTCCTTGGTGGAGGTCAATGTCAAATATAAAATTCTTTGTAAACTTAAATTGATAATACCAACAGTGCAACCAATTGTTCATACTAAAATATGATCAAATCTACCGAAAAGAAGGAGCGCCTGTTGTTTACAACTGTACAACATTATGGTCGCATCTTTTCGAAAACTAATTGTTCTAGTCTTGTACGACTTCAGGATAATTGTCGATAAAACTGGTTTTATCTGACTTATGTTTTTACTCTTTAGCCCGTCAACTTCAATCTCTCTCTCTCTCTCTCTCTCTGCGTGTGTGTGTGTGTGTGTGTGTGTGTCTCGGTCTCTCTGTCTCTGTCTCTGTCACACACACACACACACACACAAACACACACTCACACAATCGAACATATACACAACACATTAAAGTTCAGCTTAAAATGATCTCCAGGTAAGTGGATATAACATATACTTCAAAGGCCCTGCAGGCAGTGCCCTTAACATCCCATAAAGGAATCCCGATTCAGATTTAAGGAGATAACATTACCATTCAATCCCCACAATACATTATTGATATGATCTGCAGACTATATGGAACTTACTGATCTAAATTGCGCATTTCATTGGTTTCAATTTGTTGTTAAGAAGACGACTCTACGCGTATGGATCACAAACCTCGCTGGTTGGTTATTTGCATAGTTGGCTGGTATTTAATGGCACTTTCATCATGTTATTGATTAAAACGTGCTGACGAAATCAAGCCTGAGAGTTTTTCCCCTGGCAGACCTAGGAGGGTATCGGGACTCTTTGATTACTGGTTCGACGCTTTACTAATTAAGCTACCTCGACTAGCCGCCATTTTCTTTCTTTAGTATTTTTAGATAGTTGGTCGCGCCTCAATTTTTAACCATGTGAAGTAGTTTTTTTTACAGTTTGATCACATGTATTAACAGCTATTCGTGTACACGTGGTAACTTTTTAACCAATTACATTACTCGTTTAAACCAAAAATTCATATGAAGTGTAGTTATTGCAAGTTTTACACTCGATAAAATGAATCACGTACCACTAAAATATACCTATTCATGGCCATTTGCCTTGTGTATCTAGTAAGGCAGAAGAGGTCCTACTATACATGAGCTTTAACATATGTTGTTGCAATTTTCATGTCTGCCTACATTGTTGTAAGAAACGGTCATATTTTAATAATACTGATTTTGAGCTTATCTGTAACTTTTATAAAGTATTTAAATACAAGGACAATATTTATCGTCGTTGACCTATTATACCATATTTAAAAAGAAAAGCAGAAGCCGGTAGAATCAATTTGATGTTTGAGTGGCAGATCATTCAACACGTGAATAGAGCAAATAAAAGAATATGACCCCCTGTGTGTGTTTAACTCGCATACATTTGCATTCCGGATACTTGATTAAATACATGTGTTATAATTTAGTTGCATAATATTGTGCACAATTGTGTTTACAAACTGCTTAATTCATTTTTATAAATATTATGCATTAGAGATGCTAATTTACAAGGGATGAAAGACAAACCAAACACTCATAATAATAACTTTTCAAGTCATTTTGCAGCAACATTGTTCAAAAGTGCTGGGCGCAACCAATGAAAGAAGAATGGAGATAACATTTATTAGAGAGATATAAAATAGGAAAACATTATTTATATCAAGAGACAGGAACCTATCAAGATGGAGACAAGTTTGAAACCACCATTGCAACATCGTGTGGCAGCATCTAGGCCGGTTCCAGGCTAAAATCTCCATTTTTTATTTTTACCGCTGAAATTACATACATAGTCAAATCGTTAAGCTGCATTAAACCGCCAACAAATCAAATTCTGTTATATTTTCTGATTCCCTTTCTACACTTAAAGCCTTGCAAAACCTAAAATGTGATAACCCATTAATATAATAAATGTTACAGTAAAAGTGTTCTGAAATGCTTGCAGCCTATTCACATTGATACTAAAATTAAGACCGGGCCACTTGATCAAAGTATTTTACCGTTAGCTACACAGTTTACTGTCTTTTGGAAGTGCAACTTAATTCATTGGTTGCCGCCCCAACGACTGCTATGTCTTTTAGTTGGGAAATCGCACCATTCCTTGATGGCATTATTGTTTCGTTTCAATGCATTCCTCCAAATATAGCTTAAATTAGAAGTACATATTTCCTTTACAAACGACGCTTAGTCCAGCAATGAATATTGTATTTCATTGAATGAATGGTGTATTCATGAATGACCAAATACAAACACGTGTCTTTTAAGAAAAAAGGAGCATCTACTTCCCCTACTCTTTTCTACTTAGATAACCATTAAATTAATGTCCATTCATATTGATCCTACATTCTTCCGAAAAGTACACAAACATCTCGAACATATAAATGCTGAAAGTTCAGCATGAGCATTTCTCAATTATACTGTACATGGAAGATAATGCATACTGACATTTTAACATCAGAGTTTAACATCTTTGTTATTTGCTTTCCAAGAGAATAAAATAAAAGTCAATAGATTGCACACACTAACTGAAAACATCAATCGAATATCTTTTAGTTATGTTCATAGTTACACACAAATATTTTGTCCCATTTATCTCACCTCATAGATAAATACACTGATTTGGGCATGCAATTTGATTTCATATTTTCTTTTTGCGGACATAATGGCAATCCCCATAGAGGTGCGTGGTCTCAAGTGTCAGTCACCAAAAGTATTTTAATGTATGTTTGTTTCACCACTTGGTGCAAGTTACAAAGGCACATTTCAAATACTGAAGTGGAACTGACTGTTAGGTACGGTTATAAATATAAAAATAAAAGTTGTCCATATACGATCTCTCTCTCTCTCTCTCTCTCTCTCTCTCTCTCTCTCTCTCTCTCTCTCTCTCTCACTCATTCTCTCTCTCTCTCTCACTCTCTCTCTCTCTCTCTCACTCATTCTCTCTCTCTCTCTCTCTCTCTCTCTCTCTCTCTCTCTCTCCCTCCAATAGAAAGTGTGTGTGTGAAGTGTGTTACGATTGGATAGACACATTTTAGTTATATGAAATATAATAGGCCATGATGTGCACGATATGGGTTTTGTTTCATAAATTGTTATTTCCCTGTATTAATGCACTTTCCCGTTTCTTTTGCAGTGCCCTGTTTGTAACGTATTTCGTGTATAAAAGGTATGCAATTATAGTGGACGTAAAATTGGTTGCAGCATTGAACAAACAAAAACACATTAAAGGGTGGACGGTCCAAACATAAGAATATAACAACATCATATGTGCAGATCCAATAGTTATTCCTGTATTTATATGATTAATCAACTTAATTTGTTTATTTAGTATACAATTCGGTTATGCTTTATAAATGACTGATATCACTAAAATTAGTATTTTAGTTTTTCAAATGTAGACGGATTAAGCTAAATAGAGTTTTAAGTTTTGCAGCAATGACCCGTGTTCACTTAAGTTAAAAGTGGATACATGAGTTAAAACTATATTTACTAGTACAACGTATCACATTGAGATACGGACATGACATATATTTTACCCTGTTCTTATGAAAAATAATGAGAAATAGTTGCAAAAATGTTCACCATAATCATTAAACAAGCTGGGTTGGAGGATGGAATGGAAGACCTTATTGTCGGGCAGATTTGTTAGTATGTAGATAAGCTAGGTTATATTTAAGTATACAAAAATGTAACTGGGCAATCTGTGTGTCACTGGTGAGTCAATCATTTAAAACAGTCATAAAAACGTTTGCTATAAAATTCGTTTTGGGAGAAAATACAGCTTCAAGCTATCACATTGACTTTTCTTTGATTTTCTGACTCAAAACAGTAATATGATATGCCGTACATCATCTGTTCAACCATCTATATACCTAAGTAGTTGCTCAATTTATATGATTGCAGATCCAATTTAGTGGAGACTTATAAATAGTTTTAATTACATCTCAGAAATTAGAGGATTAGGAATGTTCCTGTTGCAAAGAGAGAAGACTAAAACATTTTGTTTTAAAACTGTTATTTAAAGACTGTTATAATACGTTAAAAATGAGTAATGCTATTTAAAATCAATGCATACATGCATATATGTTTTACATATTAGGGATAAAAGAAAACATCTCATATTCTTCAAAACAGATTGCGAACGACTTGAAACATGAGAACAACATCCTTGTAAAAGCAGAAAACATAGTGTTGTTCCTTACCGCTATGCTTCTATCATATGAAGGAAGAAGTATGCTATATATGACCTCATATACTAAGCTGATATACCAGCCAGAAATATGTCTACAGTTTGCAGAATAACACACAAGGGTCACAGTTTTGACAAATGTCATCTCAAACAAGGAACAATACTTGATTCTATCTTAACATTATGCGAGGGGTATTTTAGTCTCATTTAGCATTTTATTATTGTACTACATTTACAAATTTCCAGATTATTCTCTGCCCATATTTTCAAAAGTCTGAAATCCAGTTTCTATATACTGGCATATATAAGCTTCAACTAAAGAGGATAGGGTTGAATGTTTTTTGATATTATGAAAAGCACTTATAAATTCAGTTCTGAAAAAAAATATCAATTTGTAATTTATGAACATATTTCAACTGCACTAAATACTTCTAATAGGGACATTAATATTTTAAGAACACCTGTAAAATTATTTCACTGTGAAATCCTTCCTATGTTAAGCTTGAAATTAAAAGTGAATATCATTATATTATATGAAATTGTAACTATGTAATTAACAAAACAGGAAATGACACACAATAAAAAGTAAATCCGGATTGTTTCTTTATTTATTTAACATATATAAATATCCCACAATTCTTCAGAATTCCCTCTGTTATTATCTATCTGTCTTTCATGACTTTCTTGGACAGACATATCTGCACAAACACAGCACGCTCATTTCTCCAAATCTCTTACCCCAAGCCAGTACCAGGCTAGCGCAGAATTCGTTATGACTGTTTATGGAACCTGAAAAACTGTTGTAACAAATTGTGTCAAAAGTGGGATCGTTAGGATTTAAAGAGAAATGAAAAACTTGAAAATAAAGAGGATTAAGTTGAGTTAAGTTTTGAATATTTACTTGTTAACCTGGCGTTATTGGTAGAGCAAACATGAATATACATAGCAGAAGTAATTCTATTTAGAGTATTTGAAAGGTGATAAGGGGCTGAGGTGGTCAAAGAAGACACAGGATGAAATTCTACCCATTGGGATTCTTGCATCGTCATTATGGTGAGCGGCATGGCAAAGAGATTGAGTTCTGACTTGGAACATTCGTAAGAATCTAGGTGCTTCATTTTTTCTTTTTTTCAGTCAGTAATCAAACGCGTCCAATTCTCTGACCGCTCCTGTTCTTCCTCTTATCTTATTCTTTTCCTGAACATGTTATGAGATCTGAAGCGATTTCAATGAATCTATAGGGGTGTCTAGGCGCCACAAAGGTCCTTTCCAGTTTAGAGCAAAAGATGGTTGGTTTTTTTTTGTTGCTCTCATAAAGGCTTCGTTTTGGATTTTGTTTGTCAATGTTTACGTTTTGACAAAAAATATTTTCCTTGAGTCAAAGCTGCATCTTCTAAAGCATGCAATCCTCGAGTCACTATCGATTTTAAGAGTGATGCTACCGCACGACAAGCTGGTTTTAACATATCTCCTAAACCATGTCCTCGTGTCGAGCGATTCCTTGATACACAGGACACATCTGTTACAGTTCACTGAAGAATCTTTTTCGAAAATGTACCGTGACTTTTCCTTTCGTGAATAGGATATTTTGTCCAAGATTTCTCTTATACTAATGTTGACACTGTCAAAATATGATTTACTGACAGGAAGATAATGAGGATGTCCAAATTCATGGTGAACGTGACACGAGTTTCCATCTTGCTCGTAAGCAGCTATGGCAGAATCCACTTTGAAAGGAATGACTCAGTAACGGAGCAGCTGTGTTTCCGACCACGTTGTACTCGACCACATCGGGATACACAAACAATAGGTTCAGTTCTTCGTTCAATTCCACTAGGTAATGAAAATAGTTGTAGAATCGATCGCTGTTGTAAATGTCTTTCATAGGAACGAGAGCAGTGTATCCACCAAAAATAGAAAACAAACTGTGGCAAAAACTATTGGACACTACTTTGCCGTCCGAAAAAATGCATTTCAGTTGATTGAAATGCGATGGCAGCCAAGAAATGTCGAAGTCATTTTAAGTTCGAGTATGTTTCTTTAACCAAACGAAAAAAAATATACTAATGTTGACGAAAGCGAATAGATACTTAGCCTCGTTAAATAAATAAATAAATATATATATATATATATATATATATATATATATATATATATATATATATATATATATATATATATATATATATATATATATATATATATATATATATATATATATCCTTTATCCGACTTCGGCATTCCTCGGCTCCCATCGCATTTCAACCAACTAAAATGTATGTCAACTGAACTTAAAACGCGTCCAGATGCTTATGTCATAATTTGATTCCATTAGGAAAAAGACATAACAGTAAGTATAGTCCGACTAAAGCAATTAGACTTTAATTTGTGGAACAGTGTCAATATGGGCTGCCAACTGTTAGATATTCCTGAAAGTTTGGCCTCTATCCCCTGTCAGTCGACCAGGAAACACGCTACACAAAGCCGTTTATTTTGGCAGTAAGACGTCCAACCAAACAACATAAATATCAGGGTATACGTCTTATATTGTAGGACTACCTCAGGTATAGCATATTGATTGATAAAATGCTGCGACTTTTCATAACGTAACTGTTTATGCCGTTCTGGCGATTTCGTTTTCTTTGGAAATTTGACTACAATTTACAAAATATGAACATAAAGGGTGGGACAAATAAATAAGATAATTCATTATGATACTACATTGCGAATTAATAGGATATCTCTATTTTGAACATTTAAAAAAATGTCTGAGGCGTCGGGATATTATATTTCATTTAAAAAATATATAGTGCACATCGCGTCTATTATTGTCGCCCTCATGTACTTACGTTTAACATGTTTTACACCGATTCGCCTGCAAACGGAAAACCACCAAAGAAAACAGAACAAAATGAAAAGATAAGTTTTCGTGACTCCAATGGGAAACATATAAAGTAGTCTAATTTTTTCCTGTAGTAAATTCAAACATATGAAAGCCCGAAAACGGTCATAAATTGCAGAATACCACTCACACAAACTGAAATGTAACCAATAATATGCCAATATGTGCGACAACTTCAACATAAATCTAAGTAAAGATTGTCTAACGTCAGATACGAGTTTGTCATCTATCGAAAGCGTATCGTATTTGTCTCAACAATGCGATCCACAAGACAGAAAAATAAAGCACATCTCAGTTATGCAAAAAATGTGTCTGACAAATTAGACATTGTATCTAACTTACTGCGTTTTAAATAAATGCGGCTGTCTGAAACTAGCGAAAGGATCGAAGTCTTGATAAAGATTTGAACCGTGCAATGAAAATAAGCCGGTGGGTTAAGAAATGAGCCATTATTATTTTTTGACACGATCATTATCTGAACTCTGCAGCTGCAGAACAATACTATCTTTATAAGTGCAATGGAACTCAAAACTATACTGTAGACAACTTTAGCGTTTTTTTTTTTTTTTTTTTTTTTTTTGTTTTTCTCAAAGAAACACACTATCTGGCCTCTGTAATAAAGCTTTACTCAACATTTCGAACAATAAATGTAACTTCAGACTTGTAAATCTCAAGCTTTGCGTAAATTATCTACACGGTGGTCTTGCGAATAGCCTTTCCGGATGATGTACACGGCGATCGTGCAAATAGTCTTTTAGAAGTTTTCCATTGAAGGTATCACAGTACCAATTGCGCAAGCCCGGGGGGGGGGGGAGGGGGAGGGGGAGCTTAAGGTGTAGGAACATTGTGTTTAGAAATAAACACAAAATTAGCTGTGATTGGTGCATTATGTGAGAGTTGTAGTTTCTGTCAGGCTTTTAAAAAAGTTGAGTCTCTTGGCAATATGTGAGATTATGTTCATTTATATCTAGATCATATTTTGTATTTTTTATGCTTTTTTACAAATGTGATACACATCATTGAAAATCCCTCTATTGTGACTGGATAACTCTTACCCTTGTTTAGCTCCAGCAGAGTTATCTCTCTTAAATGCAATGGAGTACCTGGTTCTTTCTTTGTCAAATTGACAATCTAATATTGCTCTCTATGACAGTGTGTTACACGCATTCGGATGTAGGAGCGAAGGTATATTTATTTCACCAAATGTTAACATTAAGGTCTATGGAAAAATAATTGGTACCGTGATACCTGAAGGTAGACGGCAGCCGTGCGAATAGCCGCTGTCTTTTTCCAAAACTGTCATGCGCTCTTACGATTCATGTTATGTCACCGAACACTGTTTTCTTGGAAACGTATATAAATGTAAACATTGGAATACATGCAGCTCGACGTAAATGGCCGAATGGCCGCACACGTCGTTAATCCAACGAATGAACAATACATGCAGTAGAAAACACAGTGTGAAGTTTGTGATAAAATGTTTAGTGAGAGTGGTGTTTTGAAGAAGCAGATACATTCTGGAATAAAACCATTCAAGTGTGAAATATGTGATAAAAGGTTTAGTCAGAGTTCAGAATTGAAGCTACATACCGGCATCCATACTGGAGAAATACCATTCAAATGTGAAGTTTGTGATAAATTGTTTAGAAGTATTGGAGACCTGACAACGCACAGTAGGGTACATTCTGGAGAAAAACCATACAAGTGTGGAATTTGTGATAAAAAAGTTTAGTCAGAGTGGAAATGTAAGGGTGCACATGAGGATACATTCAGGAGATAAACCATTCAAGTGTGGAGTTTGTGATGAAGCATTTACCCACAATCATGTTTTGAAGATTCACATGAGGATACATACTAAAGAAACACCATTCAAGTGTGAAGTTTGTAATAAAATGTTTAGTTGTAGTGCAAATCTGGCGGTGCACATGAGAATACATTCCGGAGATAAACCATTCAAGTGTACATTTTGTGATCAAGTGTTTACCTACAGGGCGGTATTGGAGGCTCACATGAGCATACATACTGGAGAAACACCATTCAGATGTGACGTTTGTGACAAAGTGTTTAGATACAATTATGTTTTGAAGGCTCATATGAGGGTACATACAGGTGAAACTCCATTTAAATGTGAAATATGTCATGAAATGTTTCAACAAAGTAGACTCTTGAAGAAGCATACGATGGTACATGTTGGAGAAGAAACAAAATAAGAAGTTGTGAAAAAAAACTTGAGTCGTGTCAAGATCTTTAATCTTTAGGTAAGATTGTAAAATTCTAACCAGTGGGATAATTCTGACCAGTGATATGTTGATTGCTACAGAGATCAGATTTATCATAATACCTACATGCAAAATGGTGTGTCTCTTTTTACATCAACTTGTAAATGAAGTACAGGTCAATTCCAGTACATGGGGAATTCCCAAGTACAAATTACATAGGGAACTTCCAAGTAAAAATTACATCCCATCATCAATTGCTTCGATGCTGTGATCTTAATATTGTAAGTTCAATTTATAGCTTCAATATGTCTGCATTGTAAAGTATGGTTGGATGAAAGGCTAGAGTGTCAAGAGAGCATGCAATTTTTCAATATTTAACATTTAATATTAGATAATTAATAACTGTAGTCGTTGTCGCATCCTTTTGTTGGATGGAAGACTAAAAAATTATCTTATCTGAAGGTGTCAGTTCCAAAAGTAACACTGGCTAGCAGGACCATGGAAACATGACAGGTTTTGAGAACAGTTAAACCTATGCCCAATAGGATGTGTGTGCACAGTAATAAAGTGTAAGTTTAGAAAAATATGTGAAAATTTTTTTACTGAAAAGACAATACAGGCCAATTTTATTTTAAGATTTCAGTTGTGGTCGGATTTCCACTAGTAACATTGACCAGCTGGCTAATTCCAACCAATCAGGAACACTAATTAGCAAAATAGATGGAAAATAAAACTTAAAAACATCAATTCACATTTTCTTATAATTTCATATGAAATTATATTTTTAAAGGTTTATTATCCTGTCCCCTCTTTCTCTCTTTTATCTCATCTACTTGGACTGTGTAGTAAACAATGGTTTAACCCTTTAATAAATTGCATCATAATGACTCACAAATTGAGTACTAAAATTAAAAGAACATTAAAATATACAATAGTGATTAATTGTTAGGTGTGTTGTAGTGGTCAAAATTACCCACTTGTGGATGGAATTACCCACTTTGTGGTTGGAATTAGCCAGTTTGATTTGATTGGATAAATGTAACCTTTCTCCGTTATTTATACATCCATGTGACATTCATAGTCAAATTTCATTACTTAAGTTCTCACTTTTCAACCTTTGACCTTCTTGCATAAAATTATCATTCAAATATGCATATGCATAGATGTAAACAGTGTTCTCCCCATGGCCTTTTGCCGTAGCGGGTCCACTACGCTATCGTTTCAACTCCCGATAACCCCCGATGCTTTAGAACCTGCCGCTATGCTATGCTCTTGTGCCGCCACACTTTAATGTTTCCCACTAGCATTATAAAATTAATCTGTTAAACAAACATCCTGTCACCTAATTCAGAACTCTATTACTCAAATGATACCTGTTCTTACCTCTTCTATTGTATTTTATTAAGATAATTTAGGATAATTACCCACTCACTTAACCATTATCTTTTGTACCTGGCTTGTGTGACTGCCGGTGCGCGACCTTTGGTGCGTGTTTCATCTGCACAGACATAGTCACATGATTGGCCAGTGACGATGGAGTCTATTGGTAGTGTGTTATATATATTTCAGTCATTTTCACTACCAGCCAAAGCAGTTACACATATTAAAAATTTGTGTGCAAAATGAATACACCACCTTCCAAGAAACGTAAAATTATCCAGCCCCATGTTTGCCTGATTACGAAAATCAGAAATTTTCGTCACCAATTGTGGCAGTGATTCCAATTCCGATAGCGTCAGCATGATTTCCGCAAAGAAAGAGATCAAGAAACGAAGGACAGGATTTAACAATGAATGGAAGGTGGTTGATTGGGGGGCTAACTGTGTCAACAGCAGGTAAATAAAACAATTTAAACTTTTGAACAACATTTAAGCTCTAAGACATTGATTCAGTGAAGAAATTAAACAATACAACAAGGATTCAGGTAGTTTTGTTTCTTTTTGTACATCTATTCATACATTTTATGTAACATCTTTTAAGATTGTGAAAGGTCATTCTCCTCAGTGAATCAAATTAAGAGTGTTTTAAGGAACAGGTTGTCACAGAGGGTACTGAACAACCTGATGACAAGCAGTACTGAAGGACAATCATTAAAAGACTTTAATTTTGATGTGGCAGTCAGTATATAAGGCGAAAAGAAGAAGAGACGTATATCATTTATTTAAATTAAGAAACAAATGAGATGGGCATTAAGTCTTGTTATAACCTAGGTAATTAAAGAATACTATGTAAATATATGCACTTCTTTTTATTTCATTGATCTTAATTTATTTCACTTTTATTACGTTAACGCATGCTTTTTAAAACATTTTATGACCCTAACGCATTTCCCCGATGCTATCAAAAATATCTGGGGAGATCACTGGTAAAGGGGTAAGAATCCAAGAGTGGTCAGAATATCATATATCCTGTAGAAAAAAAACTGTGAAGTTGTGATAAAACTTGGCAGAGTTTTTAAAAAAAATTATAATTTATGCATATGACTACACTATAGAAAACAACCATTCAAATGTGAAGTTGTGATAAAAGGTTGTCAGAATTTAAACAGATTTATAATTTATGTGCTTCAATACCAGTGGAAGTTTTGAGACTAGGTTTTTAACATAATGATTACTCTGTACTGGATTATGTACTATTGTCTACCATTCTTATTGCTTTATTGCCCTAAGTTCCTAATTTGTAAATTTGAATAATTCATGTAACAATATTTCACTGTAGTAATAACTATGTTTTCCATAAGTTGTGATTTTCAAGTGCATATATGGCATCTTCGATTCTTTCTGCAGAGTAAAATATCCATTGTTTTGTACTGGAAACATAAGGATATGTTCTCAAATGTTAATTTCTTGCTGAATTGTGCCCAAGTTGATAGCTATGGACAGAGCTGAAACACTCAACCAGTTAAAACTGGTCTAAATATCCCTTTCCCTTTATTAAAAAGCATGTGTAGAACTCTGCTAAATCTAACAAACAGTCAGTTTGTTTAACTCTTTAATTGCCGGTGCTGTTGTAGTGACCCACTGCTCAGCTTTTATAGTGAGGTCACTGCTGCTGGTGGTTTGGGGGCTGACTATCAGAGCATGATGCTGCTGGAACAAAATTATAATGTTTCAGCTGATTACTTGGGGATATCGGCACAATTTTTTTTTTTTAATTTTCCTTATAATTGACTGATTTTATATAGTAAACCCATGCATGTATAAAAGCTATGACTGTATTTTGTCTGTGTAATTTTAATATCCCTTTGACCCATCCAGGAGATGGGTAAAAAAATCCATTTCCAATGAATTGAACAAAAACACTATAACACTCAGATTTGTCTGTCATTCTTTTTATAGACAGATTTTCAAAATGTAATCTTATCATAATTTGTGGAATACTGGGTGTCTGGAATAGTCATGTAGATCTCCAAAGTATATGTTAGAAGAGCCAAGATTGACATTGCCAGTCTTATGCCTAGAAAGGCCACCATTTCTTCCAGTGTTGTGGGTTGCTAGAGAGAATCAGTCTTCTTTTCCATACATTTTGCTGCATAATTTTTAGTTTCAGCAACAATTCTTTCAATTAATGCCACAGGACAATATTTCAAGAAGAAATTGATTTCCTTTTCCCCTCATCAAAATCAAAGGTGGGACCAATGCTTTCAGTGAACTCAGTGACATGATAGGCATGTAGCTGTCTTGCCTACACATTACTGTCTTCATTGTCTGATTCTGTCTCAATGTCTGATTCTGTCTCAATGTCTGACAAAGACAATAGTTCAGTATCACTGCCAACAGTCCCCAATTAAATGTTATGAATTTCATCTTCAAAATTACCTGAAAACATTTATTCTGAATCACAAGCAGAAACCATTGTTTCCAACATCAACAACAACCACACGTACAAGCTATCATGTGGCACATATTCCAGAAAATCCCCAAAGCACCTTGTCCCCCCCCCCCCACACACACACATTAGTTACCATACATAGCATATGACTTCTTTCACAGCAAGAACCATTATTTCTTAAGTCTGTTTTGATTGATTAAATGGTATATAAAAATTGGTAAACATATTTCATAAAATCACAGTAGAATAAACAATCTATTTTTAGCCAGTTTCTAAAACTCCACCAAAAAATTGACAAAGTCCAAAAGATTCCAAAGATATTTTGAAAAAACCCCTACAAAATGTACAGAGGACATGCAGAAAAAGGTCTTCACACTATAGTAGTAATCTTGTCAGACCATACTGAGTAGTGGTTATTGACGTTACACTATAGTTGTAATCTTTTCAGACCATACTGAGTAGTGGTTACTGGTGTTACCCTATAGTGGCAATCTTTTCAGACCATACTGAGTAGTGGTTACTGGTGTTACCCTATAGTGGTAATCTTTTCAGACCATACTGAGTAGTGGTTACTGGTGTTACCCTATAGTGGTAATCTTTTCAGACCATACTGAGTAGTGGTTATTGATGTTACACAATAGTGGTAATCTTTTCAGACCATACTGAGTAGTGGTTACTGGTGTTACACTGTAGTTGTAATCTTTTCAGACCATACTGAGTAGTGGTTATTGATGTTACACTGTAGTTGTAATCTTTTCAGACCATACTGAGTAGTGGTTATTGATGTTACACAATAGTTGTAACCTTTTTAGACCATACTGAGTAGTGGCTACTGGTGTTACCCTATAGTGGTAATCTTTTCAGACCATACTGAGTAGTGGTTACTGATGTCACACTATAGTGGTAATCTTTTCAGACCATATTGAGTAGTGGTTACTGGTGTTACCCTCTAGTGGTAATCTTTTCAGACCATACTGAGTAGTGGTTACTGATGTTACACTGTAGTTCTAATCTTTTCAGACCATGCTGAGTAATGGTTACTGATGTTACACTGTAGTTGTAATCTTTTCAGACCATGCTGAGTAATGGTTACTGATGTTATACTGTAGTTATAATCTTTTCAGACCATACTGAGTAGTGGTTACTGATGTTACACTGTAGTTCTAATCTTTTCAGACCATACTGAGTAGTGGTTACTGATGTTACACAATAGTGGTAATCTTTTCAGACCATACTGAGTAGTGGTTACTGATGTCACACTATAGTGGTAATCTTTTCAGTCCATATTGAGTAGTGGTTACTGATGTCACACTGTAGTTGTAATCTTTTCAGACCATACTGAGTAGTGGCTACTGATGTCAAACAATAGTGGTAATCTTTTCAGACCATATTGAGTAGTGGTTACTGGTGTTACCCTACATTGGTAATCTTTTCAGACCATATTGAGTTATGCAGAAGTGATTACTGATCTGCTGATATTATGGGTGAGTAATCCACTTTTCAACGATATGTTTAAGGGGTCAATTAAAAAAAGTATGTGAATGTTTTAGACTTTGTCAATTTTTTTTGAAGTTTTAGAAACTAAAATTGAAGGTATTGTTTGTTCTGGTTGGATTTTTAAAAATATTTTTACCTATTTGTACATAATGTAATATAATCTACATACACCCAGCAATTAAAATTCATTGCAGTGTGTGGATTTTCCTGTACTCACACCCAGCAGTTAAAATTCATTACAGTGTATGGATTTTCCTGTGCTCACACCCAGCAGTTAAAATTCATTGCAGTGTATGGATTTTCCTGTACTCACACCCAGCAGTTAAAATTCATTGAAGTGTATGGATTTTGCTGTACTCACTCCCAGCAGTTAAAATTCATTGCAGTGTGTGGATTTTCCTGTACTCACACCCAGCAGTTAAAATTCATTGCAGTGTATGGATTTTCCTGTACTCACACCCAGCAGTTAAAATTCATTGCAGTGTATGGATTTTGCTGTACTCACTACCAGCAGTTAAAATTCATTGCAGTGTATGGATTTTGCTGTACTCACACCCAGCAGTTAAAATTCATTGCAGTGTATGGATTTTGCTGTACTCACACCCAGCAGTTAATATTCATTGCAGTGTGTGTATTTTGCTGTACTCACACCCAGCAATTAAAATTCATTGCAGTGTGTGGATTTTCCTGTAAACACACCCAGCAGTTAAAAGTCATTGCAGTGTATGTACTCACACCCAGCAATTAAAATTCATTGCAGTCTGTGGATTTTCCTGTACTCACACCCAGCAGTTAAAATTCATTGCAGTGTGTGGATTTTCCTGTACTCACACCCAGCAGTTAAAATTCATTGCATTGTGTGGATTTTCCTGTACTCACACCCAGCAGTTAAAATTCGTTACAGTGTATGGATTTTCCTGTACTCACACCCAGCAGTTAAAATTCATTGCAGTGTGTATATTTTCCTGTACTCACACCCAGCAATTAAAATGCACAGCATTGGATGGATTTTCCTGTACTCAAACCCAGCAGTTAAAATTCATTGCAGTGTGTGGATTTTCCTGTACTCACACCCAGCAGTTACAATTCATTGCATTGTGTGGATTTTCCTGTACTCACTCCCAGCAGTTAAAATTCATTGCAGTGTGTGGATTTTCCTGTACTCACACCCAGCAGTTAAAATTCATTACAGTGTATGGATTTTCCTGTACTCACACCCAGCAGTTAAAATTCATTGAAGTGTGTATATGTTCCTGTACTCACACCCAGCAATTAAAATGCACTGCAGTGGATGGATTTTCCTGTACTCAAACCCAGCAGTTAAAATTCATTGCAGTGTGTGGATTTTCCTGTACTCACACCCAGCAGTTACAATTCATTGCATTGTGTGGATTTTCCTGCACTCACTCCCTGCAGTTAAAATTCATTGCAGTGTGTGGATTTTGCTGTACTCACTCCCAGCAGTTAAAATTCATTGCAGTGTGTGGATTTTGCTGTGCTCACTCCCAGCAGTTACAATTCATTGCAGTGTGTGGATTTTGCTGTACTCGCTCCCAGCAGTTACAATTCATTGCAGTGTGTGGATTTTGCTGTAGTCACTCCCAGAAGTTACAATTCATTGCAGCGTGCGGATTTTGTTGTACTCACTCCCAACAGTTACAATTCATTGCAGCGTGTGCATTTTGCTGTACTCACTCCCAGCAGTTGCAATTCATTGCAGCGTGTGGATTTTGCTGTACTCACTCCCAGCAGTTACAATTCATTGCAGTGTGTGGATTTTGCTGTACTCACTCCCAGCAGTTAAAATTCATTGCATTGTGTGGATTTTGTTGTACTTACTTCAGGTCATATGGTGCGGTGATGAGAGTGGTATGATAAACCATAAGCATTTTGATCCTAAATCTGTAGTGGAGATATTTGTTAAAGTTTGTTTAAAAAGAGAGTGACTCTAGTATATAGTGTTGCTTAAAGATGAAATGAAAAAAAAAAACAAATGAAATGTGATCATTTTTTTCTTCCATTGTCTTGTCAGAGTTATTTATTTGAAGTGGAATTACTGATAAACTAATGAAATAAGTTAATATAGAAAAAAAGCTTTGATCTTTTCTTTGATTGATTCTAGCTGCACACAAAATGAAAGTGTGGCAAGGTAAATCCGTTGAGAGAAATGTTATAGTTGTAACATCACAAACAATCACAATTATCACTGTTCTCAATTGCCATAGATTTTATTTCTATTGTGTTAATAATACTAAATAGTTCACAAGAAATGAGCATTAGGAATCTGAAGACATTTATATTTGTGGCACAACAATACATTCATAATGCCTTGAATAATAGCAAGCAAATAAGCTTGTTATTGGGACTCCCTTTTTAAGGTTGGGACTCCACCTTTTTTCAAGGAAGGAGTTCTGTACTCCAACTTTCAAAATTCTAGATAGAATCCAGAAATATTTGTAAACTTGTACACCATAGGTCATTTTAGTGTATTTCATTGAAATAGTATGTATATGTTATTGCAAACATCATTACAATATTATTGAAATTAATTTTATCATATCAAAAAAAAAAGATACATATAGGGTGATCTTTATGTCACGATATTATTGTTAGAAAACAGATGAGGCAGATTTCTTTTTATTTTAAATTCACACTTATGAAAATAACATGAAACATATTGAATGCATGTGTTTCAACATGTTCAGGACAAAAATAAATCATATTTTAATATCAACTCCAATATATCTCATTGTACTAAATGTAGAATTGTAAATATCCATATTCATATAGAATTACTGTAAAACAGTGTGTTTTGACTATTACCTACATCTTATGTTATCAAGTGCACAACTTTCTACATGGATGATATTAACCTATTTGGACTAAACATACAACTTAACCTAAGTGACTAAAATCTGAAATGTAATTTACAGTGACCTTCTTTTAATGTAAGGCGGTGGTACTAGCAGAGATGCATACAATCATCTATTTTGATGATTCTTGCATGAACAGAGCTTGAGAAATAAACTTAAAATACAAAACTAAACAAAGTCAGTGAAGTATACAATATTGGTCACAGTGACCTACTGTAGTGATGAGAGTTACAATAGTACTCAATAAGATGCAACCCCTCACCAAGTTTTATGAATCTAGACATAACAGTATATATACAGGATGCCAAAAACATTTGGTCATGAGCTAATAGAGATGCACACAGTCATCGAGTTTCATAATTCTAGCTTGAGAAAATACATTTAAAGCACAAAATTTAACCAAGGTCATTGAGGTATGAAATATGGATCACAGTAAGCTAGTGTTGTAATGAGGATTTAGAGTTCATCAAGATGCATCTCCTTACCAATCTTCATGATTCCAGCTATAAACTGATAACAGTATTTATACATCATGTAAGCAAATTTGAGCTAAACACATAAACCAAGAATGTACAACTATGGTACATGTATGTATAAAATCACCCCCCTCCATAGGGACTAGGTGTTGTGAAACCCACTCTAAAATGTTTGCCCTGGCCCTAGGATGAAAGAATGGTTGAAATTCAGTAAGGCTATATATATATATATATATATATATATATATATATATATATATATATGTGTGTGTGTGTGTGTGTGTGTGTGTGTTTTCATCTGTGTGGATGCTAATGTCAGGAGTAGTACAATAGCTTACCTTTAATTAGTAGATTACTGTAAATGGCAGATTATATGACTATCGTGTCTTTAATAGTCCTCTATAGAGGCATTTAACACATGAAATGTTATGTACAGAAACCATCATTTTCTTATTATACCTTTTTTACTATGACCTATTCACCCCAGAATCGGTATGTTTCATTATTACCCTAATTGCAATCCATCCACAAAGTGTGATCAAGGATCTTACTCTAGAACAAAAGTTATTCTGCAAAATCGATTTTTCTAAGACCTTGACCTTTGACATAAATCAATAGACCTCTTCTATACCTTGAATGCAGGCCCTCCACAAACTTTGTTCAATGTATGTGGTCTCGAACTAAAGTTTGTATGCATTTTTTTTCTTTCATTCATTGACAGTGACCATTAGCCTCTTTACTCCCACATAGATAGGCGTCTTTTTTTATCCCAAGTGCAAACCATCCACAAAGTTTGGTCCTGGTCTGTGGTGTAGAACTAATGTTTCTGTGCTGAAACCGTTTTTATCTTTTTAGCTCAGTGACCTTGATATTTCAACACTAAATTCGATATGGTTCTTTCTTACCTCATGAGCAAGCGTTCCATAAAGTTTGATAACTGTAGAAGGTGAATAACTAGAGTTATTGTGCAGAAACCATTTTCGTTATTTCAACTACGGTGACCTTGACCTTTGAGCTCTCGAGACCCAAATCAGTCGAGTTCTTCTTCAACCAAAGTGCAAGCAATCCACAAAGTTTGGTAACTATAAATGGAGGACAACTCGAGTTATTTGGCGGAAACGAAATTGACAACATACAAATGGTCTGACATACATCATAACAATACTTTATGGCCGGCATATAAAAACTTTAATCAAAACATTAACAAACTGTTCGCGCTGCTGCCACCCGAAAAGCGACTGTTATGTCTCTCTTTCCTCTAAAACGTGGAGTCGACAATGACGGATGATAGGGCAAAAACTATACCAGAAATCACACCTCAACGGTGATCTCATTTTATCAAAATTTTGTTACTTCGCATATTAAATGCAGCACTCCATAACAATAGGGCTCTTCATTATAACACGGTTCCTCTTATAAGGCGAGTATGGTCATGGATCCCATTTCATTAAGTGCTAGTACAATTAAAAGATGGTTCCACTTTAAGGTGGTATACTCCATGGCTCCCAATGATAGCATTATAAAGATCTGTAATGCCATAGAATGCATCAAAAGATCTTAGTCTATGTTGTTCACCTGACATTATTAGTAGAATGAATAACACAGACCTGCTCTGTGAATGCAGGATGCAACCAAAGATCAGGGTCTATACTTTCTGCAGCTGGTTCAAGGTAATGTACAACGGGCAAACACATATACCTTAACTTGCCAAACGAGTATCATTAATTCTTATGAGTAGCCCAAAAAAAGAAAGCACATAAAAAACAAGTGAAATTGTTTTATTTTAGAAAAAGCAGAAAAAATTGATGTATATATTTACAATCACATGGAAAAAAATTGGGACAGTCTGATATTGCACAGACTAGTTATGCTGCGTTTGTTTGTTTGTTTGTTTTTTGTTTTTTTTTTCTTTTAATTTGATTTTTAATACACGAGTGTGTACCAGTCTGACCACATACAGAATTTTTAACATTATATGAATTTTTCAGACAACTACCGTCCGTGCTCACTTATAAAGCCAATTCATCTGCGAACTGCATAGACCCAGATCTGCCGGCGCATTATGCGGCGGCAGATTTGGATCTACGCAGTTTGTTGGGAGTAAGCGATTGCAGATCATGGTCTATGCTGTTTACAGTTGGACTCGACTTATATGCGAGTATTGATGGTATTGATATATGGTGGGATATATAGTGTGATAATAAAAAAGGTGGATTTTTACCTGATCCGAATTACGTTGTTAATCTTAACATTTCTTTCCAATTCCTGAATCTACTGCATATTTTTAAAGAATATATCCCTTGAAATTTCAAATATCACAAACTAAATGATGAATTATGGCAAAATATCATGACAATCATAAGTACCTTAATTATTAGTACTAATGCTAGTAATGTTCCTATTACTTTCATGTAAATACCAATTGTCTTCCATATCCGTTTTTAAAAAAGTAAGGAATTTTATTTTTAAAAAATGTGCGTGATTACTCAGATGTACTGGTATAAAACAAATGTATATTTCATCAAACAATAGAACTAATCTAAATGAATGTCATAAAGTATAGTAAAATATAATATAAGCATGATTTACCGGTTGATACATTGACCGTACATCGGTTACATACTCGTCCTTTGGAAGTTTTTTTTAATAATAAAATCAGCGGCAGATAATAGGAATGGACAATACTGAGGTTTCTACAATATTTTTTGAAGAGTTCCGATTTCATACTTAAGTAAACGTTTGAAAACAAGATAACTGTTATTGACGGTATAGATGGATTTTAAAGCTTAGGTTGGTCTAAATGGTGTTGTACTCCTACTGTTAGTCTAAATGTTATAGTACTCTTAAAGTCATTGGCGGTATGGCTGGATTTCAAAGTTTAGGTTGGTCTAAGTGGTTTAGTACTCATGCTCTTGATCAAAATGGTGTAGTACCCGTACTCTTGGTCTAAATGGTATGGTACCCATACTCTTGCTCTAAATGGTATAGTACTCTTAGTGTCATTGGCGGTATGGCTGGATTTCAAAGCTTAGGTTGGTCTAAATGGTGTAGTACTTCTACTGTTGCATCTACCTATCTTACATGAATTTTCATGCCAAAGAGTCTAATAAACTGAGCACAACACAAACCTGAACACAGATCACTGGAGTGTAATAGGTCATAGTGACCTAGTTATACTGAGATATTATTGTTTCAGAGGACAAAATACCTCAGAGGTATTACAAAGCTTACATCCCATGCATTATCTATCCACGAGGGAAAAAAATGATGAAAATGATGTGAAAAATATGCCATGAAGTTTGTTTTTGAGAAAATAGCTCAACAAATCCGATTTCACCATCCTACGTGATGCGTATTTGGATCGTATTGGGTTTGTCTGCATTAGATTTAAATCTCGGCTCCTCTCAACTGATTACAAATTTGGTCAAAATGTTTGAAAGAAGGCTCCCTTTTTGGCAATCCTGCCTTTTATTTAGCTAGAAAGTAAAAAACGTTGACATTGACTTTAATATGAGGTGTGGACAGACGTACAGACATATGGATGGACATGCACACAGACAACAAAGTGCTATCTCGAGCTTCTGCTAGTGCAGGCTTGACAAAAATCAGATCCACTCGACAAGAAACCATCTAAGGTAAGTAGTCACTACTTTTGTGTCTTTGGTGCCCTATACCGTTTTCACAAAACATTTCTTATAGCAAAACTGGCACAATATAGCCAGGATTCTGCTGATGTGCTATTAGACCTAACACATACATATTATTGGAGGCAACAACTTACTGTGAATTTAGCGTTATTTTTTTTTTTTCTTCTTCAAAATGGTGGTTTTGCTTTTAAGCAAGTGTTTGCCTGTAATTTTATTATATGCAATGTTTTGGGAAAATGATGTAGTACACCAACGACACAGAAGTAGTAGCTATTTATCTTCGTCGGTTTTCTTAACTGAGCTGCTCTTATTTCTTCAAAAGCTACAAACAAAGTGTGGGTGCAATATTCAGCGGCCATAATCGTATTAAATGAAGACATAGAAAGTTGATAAACAAATTCAACTGAGATCATATCATTATAAAGATGCACATAAAATTTTCATTAAATTCAATAATATGGAAATTATTGTGTCGAAATAAAAGTGGGTGGATCCTAGAAACAGTGGCCACATCTCCACAAAATAATGACGCAGTTCGACCAATGATAAATTAAACTAAGCCAATGTGTCATCAGCATGTAGTTACATACCAAATTCGGTCGAAATCCAATATGAATTAAGTTGAAATTCAATATGAATTAAGTTGAAATCCAATATGAATTAAGGGGGTTATGTAGAAATGAAAATTGGTGGATCTTACAATCAGGGGTTAAACTCCAAAAAACAATGTTGAAGAATGCTGACATCGGAACTCAACCAAAATTGGATCAATATCAGGATGAAAATATATTGAAAAGTAAATCACTCTTTTACCATTCTGCAAGAGCTTTTTTATTTTTGCATGTTGCATGAAATTTATACCATTAAGTTGATAATTTTTACTGAGAACAACTTTGCCAAATCTCAGCTGAAATGAAGGAATACAGAGCAAAAATTAATCAAATTTTTTCAAGTGACCCCATTCTAAAATCCAGTCAGTTAAATATTGTCAGCGAGTCCCAGGGATACAAGCACTGATAAAGCTGTCACTGCCCTAGGTGATTTTTCTACCTGTATGCTCTATGGATCTAACTAGCTGCTTGGATTAGGGATTATGAGTTAATTAAAATTCTGAGAAAAATCATGAGTAATGAGATTAGACCATTACTTTCAAATATCGTAAGATTTTCTGGAATTTGAAATGTTGGCTCTGTTTAACACATTGAAAGATGTTTAACAGTTAAAATACGGCCAGATAATCAATTACATATAAAAATAATTTCTTTATATTACTCACGTGTAAGAAATTTACACACAGAATCACCATAATTCATATTTATTTTTTCTGTAATTTGTTTGCACAGTTGATTTATGAAAGTTATAGTTATTTTTCTCCACCAAAGTGGTTTGTACCAAAATTTGTTTTATAATTTACATGTTTTAATTTTTCGTAAATATGAAGTCTAAAATCTAAAGATCACGATGTTTGAAAAATTAATGTATACATATGAATACTGTACAAAAAACAAACAAACACTAAAATAAAGCAGATTTTTACTGACAATCTGTTCCAGGCATAATTTTTATTGTTCAATATATGTATATATATATATATATATATATATATATATATATATATATATATGTATATATATATATATATATATATATATATACACACACACACACACACACAAACATGTCCTCACAGTCACCTTTAATCAGCAGTCACCTGTTCACAACGGCCATTCTAATTTCCGCCCGGGCAAATTTCCGATAAAAATGTGTCCTGTATGTAACGGTCACGTGCCTTCTGCGGTCAGCGGTCAGGTGTTTTCTGACCAAATCAATTGTTTCTCCCTTCCTTAAGCGGTTACTGGCGCGTATCTGCAGGACTCACGGTACTAATTCAGCTGCCATAGTAAACCTATGTAAACACTATGATATTAAAAATTCAATAAATTCTAATTTCTTAATGCTCACGATCAAACCTATATTTATCAGATATATCCTTGATGACAGCTTCTGTGTAGAGAAAACCATATGAGCCGCGGTATTTTCTGGATCACCATGTGTTTGTTACATGTGTTTTCAATTCCCCACCAAAGAGTCAGGTGCTAATTTCAGTAATGAGTTTTCCAAACTCAAGTCTGTAAAAGGACTGAAATTCCATCAATAAAACAATGTCTCTACTTTTTTCAGTTACAACTAGGATAAACTCTCAAAAGATTATATTTACTAAAATCTTACTGTCATTATAAAAAAAAATCCTGGCCAGCGAAACCCATATATATACTCTATTTTATCTTCACCCATTTCTAGACTTGTTCCCATTCTTCCGTATAATTAGTACAGTGAGTCATACAGCAGTGACCGCTCAGTCTTTTGCCTCATGAGGAAGGCATTGTTTAGATAAAGGATTATCACTTGAATCGATGTGCAACCATTTCTATCTTGTTTAGATAAAGGAATATCATGTAAATCGATGTGCAAACATTTCTATCTCGCTTTACTCACTGTACTCCAGTCACGTTGATAGTGTAACTCTAAAGGTGTTATTATGTTAAATTCTAAAGCGAGGCAATTTTTATCTTTAGGTTATTGGGTCGAAGCAATTCGTTTGCTGGATGGTGGGAAAGTGGTTGTGTTATCGCAAAAATGGAAGTCCCTTTCTGTGCCAGTGTGACAGGTATAGTTAGATATCTTCATCTATTTGCCTGTGAATTAAAGGTATCTCCGAATAAAAGAGTTCGTCTTTGAGAAGAGATACGAGTTACGTTCCCTTTCATTAGGGTCAGGGTCATTCAGTATTCAAAACTTGTCTGTAAAGAAGGTGAAGTTTCGATTCATGGGTCACAAAGAATAGCCATATACGGCTTCTTTTGATTTCCTATTCATCACAGGCTTCTCACATGAGCCGACTGTCTTTTCATCTTGACGAGTGGAGCAACTGACTAATCCAGATATTGCTTTTATAGCGCGAATAAAGTAAGATCGGTGATTATTTTAAATCAATAATGATTTAATTTATAGGATGGATTAAAGTGAGCCAGATACATTAATCTTGTGTGGATCATACATTTGGGAGAGAACAGCATATATGCGTAGTTTATGATTTTTTTAACAGTGCAAATAAAACAATATTGATAACGTAATAATAATAATAATAATAATACTAATAAGAAGAAGACGAAGAAGAATTATAACGATAATGATATTCGGTCCATGGTATTTGTTCAAAAAACAATTTTCAAAGGCGAACCTGTGTACAGAGAACACCTGTGTGCAACGAACAGTTTTGCCTTTTCCACGAGTGGCCGCTAATAGTTTTTTCTCATAGAACAGTGTTTAAAAAAAGGTCGTAGCTATTTTCAATCCAATGTACATTAAACTGAAACTACTACAATAACTTTTTTTCTTTTATTGTACATCTAAATCGTTATATATAGATCCTGCCAGTCATATTAAAATAATACATACCAGTATCACTCATAAAGAGCTACATTTTGGATGAAGTGTGGACAAATATGTACAACACTTTGCCTGTCGGTTTGTAAATTTTCATGTAAATCATAATGAAATATTCTCAGATATTATAAGTCAGTGTGTGCTTTTTTTCACAATCACGTGATGATTGATGTACACATGAGTTTTGTGTTATAGAAATCAAAGCCCCTTGTAGTGAAAACAAGCAGGAAGACAAACAGTACCTAATGAACTAACTAGTGTGTGTGTGTGTAAAGTTTGTGTGAATTCATCTTGACAACAGTTCACATATGCAGTCTTAATACTATTCTGGCTTTAAATACCGTACGTGTTCTAAGATTAAATCATCTTCTCTATAGAGTTTACATTAGATCCTACATTTTTTCTTTGTCTAACTGTTATGGCAATTTACACTGTTTACTAATCATTGTATTTATTTTGAACTGGTGTTTTGGACATGTGCTGCTTGGTAAAATTTTGTTTATCTTTCTTTGTTTTTTTTAATGCTGTTAGTAGTAGAGGGGGGGTAAATAGACCAAAAGGGGGCACTATAGACCTTTACGGGAGTTTAACATGGCGGGGGCACTATAGACCTTTACGGGAGTTTAACATGGCGGGGGCACTATAGACCTTTACGGGAGTTTAACATGGCGGGGGCACTATAGACCTTTACGGGAGTTTTAACATGGAGGGAGTGTGGGGTGGGGTGTGGGGGAGGGAATAGAATTAATCTTTCTTGAAAAAGGGTGGTCCTGAGAAGGACCGTTGGTTTTTGTGTGGAAGAGTTTTTTAGAGGTGGGAGCATCTCCCTAGCTTTGCCCTGCATGCAGGGCAGCTCCCCCTCCAGGTTTCTTCTTTTGTTGTTGATGTAAATTTTAAAAAGAAGGGAGGATGGTCCGCTTCGTATTCCCATTCTTCTTCTAGCATGGGATGCGATCTTATCGGGATTTTACTTTCCCTCTTTTCCTCTTCTTTTTTAATCATATCTTGGATGAGGTGTGATACCACATCCAAGATTTGTTTAAGTTCTCTAAGGTTTCTTATTCTGTTCATCTTGATAGATAAAACGGGGTAGCTTAACCGGTGAAAACGTGGTTTTAATATACTAAAAGTGCGGACGTGAAGGAAAACATCCTTTTCACCTAAAAGAAAAAAAAAAAAAAAAAAACATTACCCACTACCCTGCGTCTGACGTCATTCGTTCTACGTCATTCTTAGCTTCGCGGAGTTTACACTCTATGAACCCTGACTCTAAAAAAGCGCGGACCTAAAAGAAACTACTTTTGATAAAAATCAAAAAAACTTTCACATACCATTCCTATGATAAGCGCGTACGTGAAGGAAAACATCCTTTTTTTCCCAAAAAAAACCACACACTATCTAAATTTTTTAGTTAAATAAAAATATTTTTATATATCAATCACACACCATACAAATCATATAAGGGAGAATGGGGATTTTTTTGTTTGAGAGGTGGTAGACTATTATAAATAATATATATATCACACACACTTATAGATATTATGTTTTTTTTTGGCAATATTTGAGAGAAGTAATCTTTTTCTAGAGATTGGGTGGCCCTAAAAAGGACCGTTGGGTTTAAAGAAGTTTATATTTTTAAAAAACTTCTTTTAGGTAGATGTAGCCGTGGCAGCTCCAGCAGGTCGGCCACGTTTAGCGATAGTGGGTGGTCTTACCGCTTTCAGACAGGCAGGTCTCTTTCTACTGAAAGTGAAAGCAAAATCATCGCAGTCAATCTTACATAAGACTTCACCGTCAAATTGCTTGCTGGATTGCTGCTGAAGAAGTTGCTGCTGCTGCTGCTGCTGCTGTCTTTGTTGCTGCTGCTGTTGCTGATGTAGACGTTGTTCTGCTTCCCATTCTGTTCTTTCTCTAAGTATTTCTTCTCTCAGGACTTCTTCTACTAGATCATGAGCCATTTGAATGAACGTCATGGTCTTTCTCTCTGGGTTGGTCTCCATCAAATGATTCTTCACCCTCATTATGTTCACCATAGCTTCATTCAACTTTGTAATCTTGGTGGCAGCCATCTTCTTTTTCTTTCTTCTTGGAACACTGTTGAGATCTTGACGAGTCAACGAGAATGACTACACTGGCTAGTGAACCGCCTTATATGCTTAACGCGCGGACGCGATGGAAAACATGGTAAGATTTTTTTTCAGATGATCGACAGGGAGATCATAGATAGATAGAGAGGTTTTTTAGATCGATAGAAAGAGAGAGAAAAGAACATATTCATTTTTTTTTCAAATTTCAATAAAAAACTACACAACACCATTTTTTTCAAACAATTCACAAAAAATGATATTTATTCAACAAGAACTATGTTAACAATTAACAAGTAACTATGAAAATTTTTTTTCAAACAGGAACATATTTACAAGGTTGACAACGTTGAGAAGGTAAAGTAAATGTGAAACTTTCTACATCGACATCATTTTGATGTACATTACGATGGTGAGCTAAAGACAAGAGATAACCATAACGTTCACAAAACCATCGTTGTACTTTAGCATCATTTCTAACATAGTCACTATCAAAATAAGTGAGTAAATGTTCTAAAGAATATCCAAGACTGCGTTGATGAAGATAATGAACACAATATTGTCCACACACCATTGAATCGGATCCTTGTAGTCTCACATTATTGAATCGAGTCGAGACGGCATTTCTTCTCATAAACTCGATAATGTCTTTTTCCATAGGAGGTAATCCATATGAATCAAAATATTCCACACAGTGTTCATTGGGAAAGTACACGGCAATCCAATGGCTTCCTGGTAGATGACTGTCGTCAGTATTGATGACATAAGCATGAACGTTTTTTGGTTTACGATGAGGTAGTTCATCTTTAGCACATACCACAGGATTCCAAGAAGAAGTATAGGAACTACGATTCAATAAGTAATGAAGTTCCCTGGTATCCATTTTTTTTCTCCTTCTTCAACAACAGAAATATTGAGTCACCAATACACACCTGACTTTGAACTTGAATTGATCTGTCTTGTAATTCCAGGAAAATTTATCTCGGATAGGTTTTTCACTCTGTTCAATGAGTCCTTCGATCCGTTTGATCTCCTTAGGAATGAGTGGAGGAGAAGAATATTTCTGCAAGATTTTATACCACTTTGTCAACACGTCTGTTTCTGAGATGTTTGACCAGGCATCTTCCAAAAATTCATCCAATTGTTCTTCGCCTGTTAACATCAAACATTTGTCGTGTTGTATCTGACTGGGATGATCGGTTTGACATCCATAACATTGTTCTTTAATCAGTTTGTTAATGATGAATTTCAATTCCTCAGCATAACAATCCACTAACTGTTTTTCGTGTTCTGGCCATCGAGAAGGATAAAATCCAACAAACTCGGTAACAACAGTATTAGTCTCTTCTTTTTTAGGTTCTGAACGAATGACTTCGTCATCATTATCATCCTCTTTGGTGATAGTAGTTGGTGACTGGTGAATCCCTTCACAAAATCCCTCATCTATTTCCATAGTCTCTTCTCTGTTTTGCATCTTTTCTTTGTTTCTTCTTCTTCTTCTTTCTAATAGTCTACAATGACTTCTCTCAAACTGTTGATCTCTAGAGTGTTATCAAACTCTGCAAACAAGACGACGTTCACTGTCTGGGCTAGAGGTTGACCAAACTGAAGTTCCACACGAAGTGGTCCTGATTTTATAGGGTGGAAATGTCCTTCATCGCTACCTTGGTCCGGAGTGAAATCAAATCCCCACAAGGCATACCCTCCTGCAAAATTCTCGTACGTAATACCGTGGCTACAGTCGCGGCTTAACTGTCCTGTGGCTTCAAACAGGCTCAAGTAAGATCGCAAGTAAGTTTTTGCGTTGGCGTCAAAGTCAGGTTCAAAAGGTCTGGTACACAAGGTCTTGCCATCTCGACTGACATCTAACTTGGTGACGTTAAAGTGCTGAAACTGGAACGGATTTTCATTGTAGACTCCATTGAAGGCTGCATTAGAAACCATACCAATGAATAAACGTTTAGGGAGCTGTCCTTGGAAGATGTGATCTTCGACTATGGATCGGAGTCCAGCGGCTGCAGTAAAGGTTTTCACTTCCACACGTCTAAGAGGATACTTAGCAGTGGTTCTGCTCAAGGATTGACTGATGTCGTTAGCTAATTTGGGTAAGATTTCTACACGTCGTACGTAAAGTTTGGCTTCTTGGATGATGGTTTTCCACTCGTTAGCATTAGCCATCAAATGGAAAGCGGCACTACTGCGATTCAGTCTCAGGCGTACATCAATTCCATTGAGTAAATACTTGTCTTGCAACCACATGTCCAAATGTAAACGATCCATCAATTCTAAACTTCGCCCTCTGATTTTCTTTCGACGGTCGTTAAATCCCACATTGTGGGAGTCTGCTGGAGTTATATCTCTAACAAGATGACCCTGACCATCAACAACAGCAGCAACCCTGGCCGGTACTGACAGTTCTGTGTCGTTGAACTTTTCCGAGGTGTCAGGTTTCCAGATCACTGAAGCATCCAGATGACTGTTCTTAGCTTCTTTTCCATACGACAAGAGATTTTCCAAGTAAGCACGGTAAGGGTAAGTATCCAAACTGCTGCTGATCAGTTTGTTATTCAAGTACAAATCTACTCCACTGAACAAAGAATGAAAAAAATTATTGACGGGAGCGACTCTGGAATCATCCGCAGGAAAGGTGTTGTCCGCCGTTTTCTTTACTTGAAGTTTCAGGTACAAGTAGGTGTTATTCAGATCGATGTAATCTTCGGTTTGTCCTTTGATTTCAAATTCGATAGGAGCTGAATCCGACAAAGACGATACAGGATGAAATTCTACCCATTGGGATTCTTGCATCGTCATCATGGTGGGACACATAGAAAACAGTTCTAGTTCGGACTTGGTACATTCGCAAGAATCTCGGTGCATCATTTTCAATGGTTTAATAATCAAACACGTCTAATTCTCTACCAGTTCTTCTTCTTTTTCTATTCTTTCTGGAAGTACTACTACCGTGTGTTCTTTTATGAACTTTGAAAGGATTTCGAGCTTTTCGTCGTCGTCTCTTTCTACCTTGTCCTTGCTGCTGTGAAGTAATGCCGGAGTCTGAAGCGTGAAGCGTATTTATAGGATTTTCTCGGAGACCTAAAAGATCTTTACCAGTAGTCATCAACACATTTTTGCCTGCTCTCAAAAAGGCTTCTTTTGGATTTTGTTTGTCAATGAGGACATTTTGCAAAAATTCTTTTCCTTGTGTCAAAGCAGCATCTTTTAAGGCATGAAATCCTCGAGTGACCATCGGTTTCAAAATAGGAGCTACCGTCCGAAAAGCTGATTTTAACATATCTCCTAAACCATGTCCTCGTTGTCGAGGCACTCCTTGGTACACTGGATACATTTTTTATTTTTTTTTGAGAGGAAAGTTATTAGAGAACTTGTTTTTTTCGAAAATGTAGTTTCACCGTGACTTTTCCTTGGTCAATGAATGGTACATCTTGTCCCAAATCTCCTTTTATACTAATCTGGACAGTGTCAAAATACGATTTACTCACTGAATAATAATGAGGGTGTACAAATTCACGGTGAATGTGAAATGTGTTTCCACCTTCTTCGTACGCACCATCATTAGTATCCACTTTGAAAGGAATGACTCTTAGTAAGGGAGCTGAGGTGTGTCCCACCACGCTGTACTCTACCACATCGGAGTACACATACATTAAATTTAATCCAATGTTCATTTCCACGGGGTCGCGAAAAGCTTCTGCAGATTCGATGTTGGTGCTGACAGGTGATAGATAACTTTTATCTTCGTTATTACCACCCAAAATTTCATACAATCCAGCAGAAAATTCAATAGTCATAAATCTTCTCTCCTGATCGGGGATGCCTTTTTCTTTAGCTTCTTTGTCTGACATCATGTCACCCGATTTTTCATCTTTCAGAGAAAATTCCATGTAGAAACGGCGTGCCACATCATTGTAATTGATGTTTACTATTTTTTTGTTCTCCATTAGGGCTTTACCAAATTGACGGATAAAGGTAGCCTCAATAGTGTCCACCAAATGTCGAGCATTAAAATAATACCCCGTAGGAATTCTCAGGGCATACACTGCATAAGCCCCTTTGGCTCCTACCCCTCCATCCCATTTTTTGAAATGTCCCCGCATGTCATTTTTATTTGTTGGGTCTATTGCCCAGATTTTAGGATCATCTTTTTCCAAGGAATCTTGTAGTTTTTTGTTCCTAACTGTCACGATGATCTGATTTGATCTTTTGTTGATGTTTGTGATTTTCGTAGGATGAATGATTTCTACCAAACCTACTTCCCAATGAGCATCGTGATCCAATTGGAGGGCTTGAGGTAATTTGGTGGTAAAACAACATAAGCTGTTGTTGGGAAACACATCCATGGAACTGTCACTAGGTAACGTTAAATAAAATTGGTCATTCATAGTTCCAAAGTAGTGGATCTGGTGGTGTCCGAGGTGTCACTCAAGTGGTGGACAGAAGAAGAAGGATGTTCAAAAGGTTCCAAAATAGGACTGGTAGTATTTTGGTGGTGGTAACTGGACGAAGAAGAAGAAGAAGAACGCCTGGCGTTATTGTGGTGACTGTTGTCGGTCGTGGTCGTAAATTTCAAAGAGGGACTAGGTAAAAGATAACCGATGCAACTGCTCAGTAAAATAGTCCACAATTGTTTGTCTCCTTGTTGTAAACTCAAATTAGCAATGGCTGCTCCGATGACACAAAACACTACAATGATTTGGCAGAAAAAGACGATTTGATTTTTAGGCACACGTTCTCCACACCACACCCAAAGCGGTTGTTTTTGTAAATCTTGAAGAGAAGAACTTTCCGAAGGAGGAGGAGGAGTTGTCTGAGTAGCTAATGTGTTGAATGGCATGTTATGAGTTTTTTTTACTACTTCTTTTTCTTTTTATAGTCGACGACTTGAGAAGCTGCAATCCAAGAATCAAAACTAGGAGGATATCCTTTCCAACGAACTTTGACTTCTTCTACTCGTCGTTTACCTACTTTGCGTGTTCTTTGTTCGAGAATGCTTTCGATGTCGTACAAGGTATCTTCTTTTTTAGTCACTCGTTGTAACTCAGGCAAGTAAAATGTTCCTTTGAGTACTTCACCGTGCATGTCTTCCAATTTATAGACGGGAGGATCACGTCCACGGACGGGGGTAGTGACACGAAACAATTCGGTAGTCCAGTTAGGTAAATAACCTTTGTCAAAAGTACGTTTGGTTTTTCCGATGCGAACCCAATCTCCCGTCTTTAACAACTTCAACAAAGGTGTCTTTTTCTTTTTTCTTTTTTTGATCTGCTGGGGTGAACCAAATAATTTATCAAACACAGACACTTCGTTTTCAGGGCTGACCTCTTCGGGGGTACATCCAATACTACGATGGTACGATTGATTGTACGCTTTAACCAAACGAGGTAATACGTCGATGTACTTGAGAGTATGTTGATGTGTAAAATATTTCCACATGCGTTCTTTCAAAGTTCTTTGAAAACGTTCCACGATACTGGCTTTGGTTTCAGGATTTTCGGTCGTAAAAAAATGAATGTGTCTTTGTTTCAATTCTTTTTGAAAAGCTTGGTTTAGAAATTCGGTACCTTTGTCCGTTTGCCATCGTAAAGGTTGACGTCCACTTTGTTTCAAGACCAATTTTAAGGCCCTTACCAATTCGGTACTGCTTTTAGAAGTCAAAGGCACGACCCAAGCAAATTTGGAAAACACATCGATGACACAAAACAAATATTTGTAACCACGATTGTAAGTAGCTAAATGAGAGACGTCCGCTAAATCGGCTTGCCATTGATGATCGATCCCTTCCACTTGAGTAGTACTTCTAGAAAATTTGCGTCGAATGGGTTTGTGTAACGTGTACGTCGATTGTTCTTGTAACCATCGTCGTACTTCGGGTAAACGTACACTTTTCAATTGACTTTTAGCAGCTCGATATAATTTTTGAACTCCTCCGTAACCAGCAGCATGACCAGGATTGTAATAAATGTTAGCTAACAGTTTCTCCATGATTGATCAATATTTGAACCAAGTTGTTCCAATACTCTTTTCTTCGTGAGGTATCTTTTTGGATTGACGTGTCCGACGTGCTACTGGGGTAAATGAAGAGGGAGTTCGATCAGGGGTCATCGGTTCTGTTTTGACTTCTTTCTTCACTTCTTTCTTTTTCTTTTCTGAGGATAAAGGGGTAGACCTTTTCTTTTTTATCCAATCTGGGGTGGCTAACTTTTTTATTTTTTTTAAGAGGTGGAGTTAGTAAAAACTCTTCTTCTTCTTCTTCTTTTTCTTCTTTTTCTTTTTTGATAGTCACTTTAGGTTCGCTTTTCATGAGAGCCTTAAAATCTCTCAGAGTGGGTGGAGCTGTTTCGTCGACTGCTTTTTGACGAAAGAGTTGTAGACGTTGTAAAAGTTGACCGTACCGTTGGTTTTTTTCTGTTTCGGACAAATCGTTACGTTCCATCAGGGATTGTATTTCTTGTTGTAACTGAGACATTTCGTAGAGATTAGGATTGGGTGGTAAATGAGGTATCCGTTGTTCGTTCCAACGATGAAATTCCATCCATCGTTTGTAAGGTACTAAAGTCAGTTTTCGTCCTTCCATTTCATTCAAAGGTACCAAAAAGGTGTGGTCATTTCAGAGAAGGGTGGTCCTTTTTATCCTTCTTTTTTTTATCGCATGACTCCTCCTAAAAGTGGTCCAGCAATCGTTCCTAACAAAGGAGCGGCTATTTTTAACAATGGTCCTATCAACATAGGTAGAAATCCACCTCGTTGTACCAACATTTTTTTCTTTTGTTGAAGAGGTATTTTCTTTTTCACCATTTGACGAAGAACATTCCGATGTTTCCCTAATTTTTGTTTCTGTATCTTAGACAAAGGTACCGTTCCTTTTAACACGTTCAAACAACATTCACACACGGTATCGATGATTTCTTTAGGAGCTGTTTGAATGAGTTGTTTTCGCATGGGAGGTTTGGATTTGGTCAAGACAGACAAGACATCCCAATGTTTGGCCAGACGAGGGGGAAGAAGTCGTCCTTTTTTGGTGGTTTTCTTCTTTTTTTGGTGGTGTGAATGTTTGGGAGCCATCTTTTTTAGTCGGTAGAAAACAAGTCTGAAGTCTTTTAGGAGGGTACCCTTCTATTTTATACTGGAACACGTCTCCACTGATTGTCTGTACGACGTACCAACTTCACGACAGGTCTGACTTGACGTTGAGGTGTTTTCAAGGGACTAAATCGACTCAATTCTTGTTTGGATAAATCTACTAAACTTTGTAAGATACCAGTTCTTTCTTGGACTTTGGTTTTAGGGGATGGTACTTTGTGGGTGGCTGCTGCCATGGCTAAATCAGCTGAAGTCGACGGTCCCGACGGGGTCACTTTCGAAATTGGTTTCCATTTTTGCATCAAATTAGGAAACACGGATCTTAAGTCTGGTTTGACAGGCATCATGGTAAAAGAGGGTGGTGAAGAAGACAAAGAGGAAGAGGTGGACGCCAAAGTAGACCTTGCCATCATCATGGGGGACTGTGATGATGATGATGGTAGTAAGGGTGGTGGTGTTTTGCGGGTGTACGTTTGCGTCCTGGCTGCAGTACCTCTTTTACGTCGGGTGGTAGTGGCAGGTGTGGTTTTCTTCTTCTTCTTCTGAGCACGCCTTTTCTTTTTCTTAGGGCTGGTTTTCTTCTTCTTCTTTGGACTTTTTTTCTTCTTCTTTTTAGGTGATTTGGGTTTTTTGGCTTTGGTATCATTAGGATCCCATTTCAAAAGGGAACGAATCATAACTCCTCCTAAAGAACCACTTCCACCAGGAGTTAAAATGATTTGTTTTTTAGTCCGTGAATCGATTCTAGGATCAGCCAGTTGTGACAATGCCGATTTATGTCTTTGAAAAAAACGTTGAGTTTGATGAGGGATGTGAATGATGCCTTGTAGTAATTGACGTGCCGTCAAAGTAAACCATCGTAACACTTCTTTCAGACTCGCTTCTAACAAATGAGCACGGACTTGTGCATTTTTTTCACGACTGATGCCATACAAGGCACGAATCAATTTAGCCGAAGGATGCGATTGAAAGGAAGTCATCTCAAAAAGAGTGTGTGACAGAAATGACGTTGTAGGTTGTTTTTATAGTTTTTTTTAAAAATGGGCTGAAGGGGACGTGTAAATGACAGGACCACCTTCTTGACCCCAAGAGTGAAAGATACTGGCACGAAATCTCAAATAGTCAGGAGTGGTCGGTTTTAAGTCAATGAGTAAATACTCGTGAGGGGTTTGAGTGGCATCGTCGTACGCATAATTGAGCCAAGGAGCTCCTAACTGTTTGGCTAACACTTGTACTTGAGATTTGTCTCTGGGGCTTTTAAACAAGACCACATAATGAGCATTCAAACTAATGGTTCGATGAGCTTTACTTTGTTGAAATAAATTTTGTGTAATGTAGACAATACTAGCATTACGATGGTGTCCTTTTCGTGTAAACCAAAGTTTAATTTCTTCTTCGTCTTCTCCTAACATGTCATCAAAAATAACTAAATGAGTTTGACTCACGTCAGACACAATTCCATCGTCTTCGTGAGGAATACCATCCACAAACGAAATAGTTTCTCCTTGACTTTCTTTCAATAACGTGTAAGACGGTTGCCACTCTTTGTAACACCACACGATACGTTGAGGTGGACGATCAAACAAATCAGCTTTGTGTTCGATCAATCGTTTGACAAATTCGGTTTTCCCTGAACCACTCGGTCCAGCAATCAACATGTTAAATGGATGGCGCAGATACAAAGCATTCTAACTTTGACGATCTAACTTTTCGTCAATCACTTTCACCACAGAAGAGGAGGAAGAGGCAGACGAGGTAGAAGAAGAAGATGTAGCCATGATTGAGGTAAGAAGATTTTTGAGAAGAAGACAAAAAACCCAAGGCATTTTATACGTTTTCATACACGTTTATTTTTTTTTTTTGTAAAACAAACCAACCCACAAAACAATAACATATTTTACAAATTTGCATGAAGAAGTGAATTTGTGAGAAAATATACAATTAAACCGAACACGTACACAATTAAGACTATCACTAAAACAGCTAAAGTTCTCTCTAAACAAGAAAAGGAACAACAATTGTTTTGTGTCCAAGTCATGAAAGACACCACTGTTTGTGGTAACATTCTTCTTCTACTCGTCTTTTTTGAATTCACTGACGGTAGTGGTGGTAAAGAAGGGTGGTGGTGGTGGTGTTCCTCCTCAAGAGGTATTGGAACCACAGCAGTAGTGGTAGTGGTGTCAGGTACTTCTTCTTCTTCTTTTAGAGTTTCCCATGGAGGTTCCCATTTTTTCACTTTTAGAATGTTATCAATAAGTGGTTGCCAAATCTTGGCTGAACTGGGCCACTTCTTGTAACCAATATTGGAAACCAAGGTTTCTCCAGGGTCGTACATCTTTCCAATGGAAAAGTTGTTGGTGTAACTCACTAGCAGTACACACTTCTTGAAATGTTTTATACACAGATAAAGTGTGACGAATGTCTTCTTCACATGGAAGTACGTCACTAATTTTCATCACCACTCTCAACGCTATACGTACAATTTGTCTTTCGTGGACTGATAAAATCAAGTTTTTATAGTCTTCTTCTTCTACTAAGTCCGAAGAAGAACACACGGTCATATTGTTTTTTGGTACTCAACAATTGAGTCCAAAACAACCACGGATCCTTCAAAAGAATCCAAGGCAAACACTTGTCCTCAAAAATATTCCACAACGAATGTCCTGGAAAACGAAATCCAAGATAAGTAGTCACTAAGACACACACCACATAACGTCCAAAATTTAATGGATACAGTTCTTGTATCACTTCTTTATATTCCTCTAAGGTCTGAATTTTATCTATGATTTCCTTCCACGGAATCCGTTTCACAACTGGTGTGTAGAGTTCAGGCATACCCACTCTTTTATAGTCAGGCAGTAACTGTGTCACAGAATCCGTTTCACGAGTAGTAAAGTGATTTGAGACGTGCCGCCTCCTCTTTATAGGGATCGATGGCTAAGGTTGGTATCTTGGGTGGCATGTTTTTATAGCCAGGCTCCCAAGGTTGGTACCTTTTGAGACAGTCTCCTTCAGGATAGAAGTTGAGATAGAGGTTTCCCATGACCATTCTTCTATGCCCTTGAAAGAGGGTATAGCGTAAAAATCGAGAAATGACTTTGAGTTTACGTTTCACTTGTAATTTCAGAAACTCACGGTAAATCTGTTCTCGCACATTCAAAGGCATGACACTAATGTACTTGGGTAAAGTTTCCGATTTGGAAAGAAATACTTCTCTTTTGTATTCTTCACGATACTGGTGATAGTCGTTGTTCAGAATCAATTTTCTGATGCGACGAAAGTAGCCATAGCCTTGAAATCGAGGAATCACTTGAAGTTTACGTTTCACTTGAATTTGAACCAACTCATTGTAAATCCGTTTTTGCAACTTTGAAGACAAGTCACGAATGCGATCTTGTAGAGTAGGTTTCTTGGTGACAAAATACTCACACACAAACCAAACGGAATCGGTAGGTAAAGGATATCTATAGGATCCAACACCAGTTTCAGTGATTATCCTATCTAATTTCAAAACACAAAAAGGTGATTTGTCTTCAGGAGACAGTTCTTCTAACAGTTTTTTGAATTCGTCTATGTTAGTCACATTTTTTTCCTTCACTTCCTCCCATGGAATTCTATATTCCACTGCTACATTGTAGGTAGCCCCCACCAATTTCTTAAATTGGGGATGTAGATTTTCATCAATGTCTGACCATTTGAATATCTTCTTAGCTATCATTTGTCTTATTGTATTCAAATACCATTGGTTACAACAAGTCTGTTGTAAAGGATGTAACTCTTTTTTACGTTTCAGTTGAATGTGAACAAATTCTTGGTAAATCCGTTCTCGTAGCTCCAAAGGTAATCCACGAATACGATCTTCTAAAGTAGGAATATACTGAAAAATACGATCTTTTAACTCTAAAGGTAAACCACAAATAAGTTCATCTAAAGAATAAGTATTCTTCTCCTCCATTGTATTACTTCTTGGTATCTGGTTGATCGTATCCGTATTCTTCTCGAGCCACTAAAGGTAAGAACTGACAATGCGGAGACCATCGAGCATGTTCGATGTCAGCTAAGTCGTAAGGCTCCCAATAGCGAAGTCTCACACCGCAACTGAAACACTTCACTTGATCTCCAACTCCCACGTAAAAAAATCCAGATCTGGCTAAAGCTTCGGGTTTAGGGCCATTTAAATATTTTGGCCACTTGTCTTTGAACGACTCGAGACGATTTTCATACTTGGAATAGCCAGACACAGCCAAGGGTATCATCAATCCATTAGGTCTGCAGGGAGTACCGTTTTGTGTACGATTAGTAAAACATAAAGGGCGTCCTGCATCTTTTGAGTTGGATCGACGGTGAGTGACTGAATCCACGATGTCACAACGTACGGCATCGGTCTCGTCATGGCATGGTTCAGCATCACACTCAAATTCCTCAAAACTGGAAAAAATACTCATCTATTTTTTTTCTTCTTGCTCGGTTCACGTGAAAAGTCAGAATGAAGGTTAGGCTTGGAAGGGGTTCCTTTTTTATACCTGTCGACTGTACCATCCGAAAAGTATTGTAATGTGATCGGTGGAAACGCTAAAGAAAGGTAAGCACAGTTTGGTGACCATCTGGTATGTTCAACGATAGGTGAATTTTTAGGACTCATGCGAATGCTTGCACCACAACTAAAACATTTCACTAAACTTCCCTGTTCAAAGTAAACAAAACCTGCTCTGGCTAAAGAGATGGCTGTGGGTAATCGATCCCCTTTAGGCCATTTTTTGAACGTCTTCAATCGACTGTCACACTCAGCATAGTCAGGCAAAACCCATGTTGTTGTTGAAGACATCTTTTCTGTTTTTTCAAGAGGAGGGCTTCCTTTTTTTATACTTCTCCAAATCGGCGTGTCCGTAAGGTAAAGTGGTGTGATCTGGAAGTCTCACTCTTTTTTGGTACACGATACGATACACTTTTTGAACAGGTCGAGTCACGATTTTTATGATTTGGTAGGCGAACAATCTTGTGAGGTTCTAACGTGGCTACTTGAAAATCTTTCACTTGTCCAGACAGTAAAGCATTTTTTAAAACCTCAAAGTTCACGACTTGGTTAGTTCGATAGTTTCAGAGTCAATCCTTTGACTTTACAGGAGGTGTGAAGTTGACCTTGAGGGTCTCGGTATCGGTACCCATAATTTTTAGGGCCACCGCTAGCAAAACTCAGGATGGTATCTTGAGGGTGCTCATCTGTCCAGGCTCCTAATCGATCTCCTTGAATGGTAGGGTGGGGGCAACCGGGACGATGAATGTAAATGCAACTGTCAGTATCAAAAATACAGAACACGATCTCCCAAGACTTCTAATGCTTCGTCATACAATTTCAAACGAGCATGAGCAGTCACGTAGGCGGCAATGACTACGTTACTAAACTTGTCAGGTTTCACAAACTTGGGTTCATCTTCAAATTAACAATGATCAAATCCTCACGGACGATTTCGACGTGCTTGACTAGAATACTTTTGTCGTCCACCAGTTTAAAGTAACGATAAGGATCGTCCACGTATTCCGTTTTGGGTAAGATCGTACGTTGAGCCATTTTTCCCCACAAACAATTTAACATCACTTTAGCAAACGATCTTTTTCCTTCATTTTTTTCTACGTCTTCTAAAGTGATGCCTTCGATGTCACGGTATTCTTCTTTGAATCGGACTTGGTCTTCGGGAGTTTGACACCACGAAGGATAACCACTAGCTTCTTGTTTCAGTTTGAGAAATTGGTTCACGTACCCCGAAAAAATGCCTGGATGATGAGTAGCGTCGTCCTTTTGGTATTGGGATGTCGTTGGAAAGTGCCAAATTTCATACACATTCAATAAACGGTATCCACGATCCAATGCCCGAAACAATTCGGCACTGACCCACGTTCCTATCATCGACCGTTCTTCCTCCGTGTGGTGACAGGAATGATCTTGGTTACACATTTCGGCACACGTCCGACATAAAGGAAACATCAATTTTCCTTGACAATGGCAAGGTAAGATGGGATGAAACAAGTTTGTGGGAGGTAAAACTTTACATTTGATCAATCCTTCGTATTGACGAATCTGTTCCACGTCGATGTGCTCTGTTAAAATTTCAGGGTGTCCGTAGGAAAACGAGCATATTTACACACCCAAGGATACAAAGAACACACGTCGATGTATTTGATTTCTTCTCCTTGGGATTCGTTCACGTCGTACAATAATCGAGTAGCATTGGTTCGTCCTCCAAATAAAACTGTGACGTGATCTAAAGGTTCAATGTCGGCTGCGTCGTAACTTTGAGTGATGGTTTTAAATTCAGGATCGATTTTCAAACGTCGATCGTACTCGTGTTCCCACATTTCTATCACTTCGTAACCTTGACTTTCTAACTGAAGTCGTCGTTGACAAGTCTGTTCATATAACTGATCCATGGTAGAATCTGAATAAGGACTTTTCATGTCTCGGACAGGATAACAAGTAGGGCATCCGTGAAACAAACATCCCTGAAACTCATACACAATGTGCGGGTTTTCTAAATCCCAACCATCCACAGAATAACCTCCAATCTTTTTTTCTCCTCCTCCGTTTCTAGCATGTTGTATCCATTTGTCTTCTTTTTGACACAAGTAATGAAGCCAACGTAAAGCTTTGACAGAATATTGACGACTAGCAAAAGCCCCCGTGTTGGAGTCAATGATGGCGAGTTGGTTTTCGGGCATGAAATGTTGTCTGTAGACCAAGGAACAGGCTTTAGGTAAGGTGGATGCCTCTTTCAAAGGATCGACCTTTGCACTATCGAGAAATAACTCTCGAAATTTCCCACAACAACGTCTTAAAATATCTACATCCGATCGACAATATTTGAGCATCTCTTCTTGAAAGTCAAAGGGATCGTTCTGGTGAACACGGTACCAAGCGTGAAAAGCTTCTCGCTGTTCGGGTCGCATTCCATCAGGGTCATAATCATGAAGGTCAGGTAAATGAGGTAGGACGGCCTGTTGATTAGCTTCCGTGTTAAAGAAGTGAGGAAAGTAACCTTTGGCCATTTCTGTCATACCAAACGTTTTTGGCATGCGACTCAAAGGCATGGTCAAATAACTCATCGAATCTTTGAATTGAACTTGTCCTACTTTCATGTAGATGAGCTTTTTTCCATTCATGGTGACTTCAGGACGTTCGGTTCCATGGTTCAAATAATAATTAAGTAAAAACTGTCCATCGTATCCCGAAAAATTGTGAGCTATGACGGTCGCATACCGATGACAATCTCCGTAACGATGAATGTCTTCTTCGCTCCAACTGTCGTGGGTGGTAGGGTCTAAAACCCATTCAGCAAACTCCGACAAAGTATTCACTCCACGAAAGGTTTTTTCACGTCCTCCTGGAATCCTACTACACTGAGGACAGTGGAAATGAATCGATTCTTGAATGCACTGATCACAAGCCCGATGGGCTACACAAAAATTAGGAATGTGAGTGCCTGTTTCTTGCATACATTCAAAATCAAAAAAGATGAAATCTACTTGTTTCTTGTTTTTCTTTATTTCTTTCTTCTCTATCTTGTCACGCTTTTGAATAAAACATCGATGATCAAAATCGACGATCTGATGACAAATAGAACATTTTTTCTTGCCAGCACAAACGTGTCTCTTGGAGTTGTTGGAACGAATGAGTTGTCCACACGTAGAACACGATTGTAATAACTCACAAGCACATTGTTGTTGGTGTCGTCCTTGGGTCTTGCGATGTTGTTGATAGCAAGTAGGACTGACAAAACGGCGTCGACAGGTTTTACAATACATGTGATGTTGTTGTGGCTCAGGAAGGCATGGTGGGTCGGCTAAACAACCCCGACATCTTGCTCCACAAGTAATGTGTTTCTCCCGACTATTACACCCTTTGTTACATTTCTCACAGTAGTAAGAGTATCCCAAAAATCCAGTAATACTGGTAATAGTATCAAAATGTTCTTGATGGTGATAAAGATGAATGTATTTTCCCTCAGGAAAAATTAGGGCCTCGAAACAATAGATCACCGCGCACTTCTTGAGGGTGAACTTTTAACGTATAATGAGGAGCCAAAACATCTTGAAGTTGCTGTAATTGAGAAATGCTACACACAGTCTCTTTAGGGGATCCCTGCTTGTTTCAACAAGAGTTCTGCTTCTTTTCGTTGTTGGGGTCTCTCCGAATATCGAATGTTATGCCAGGCTTTTTTCCATTCTTTGCTCTCGTTCTTGTTAGCATAGGTACGACCCACCACAATAGCTCGAGCTAAGCACATTGAATCTTCAGTATTGTTGATTTGGACGACACTGTGTTTGGTAGTAAGAAGATCATCCACCAATAAAGTTTTTCTGCTTCGTCCACTTCCTCGAGGTGGAGAAACATGGGTCATGTAAACGGTGGCCTTTCCATCGGTGATGGTAAATTTGTCATTGGATTGTTGTACATGTTCTATTTTAGACATAACTTTGTCTGGCGTTAATTCTGCCGGGGTACTAAATTTAATCCAAACAGGACTCTTCAATTGGTCATGATGAATGGCAAGTCTCAACCGATCGTCTTCTTTGCTCCACATTGCCGTTTAAGTTCTGTAAGACAGATTCCCACAAATTGGTAATGAACCGCGCCGCGCTTTCCTCGGGAGGTACTTGAGACTTAAAGTCTTTGAAGTGTACTGTGTGAGTATACGCCGTGGTCCTAAATTTTCGAGAAGTGATTTTTTGTGTCTCTCGAATCCGATAGTAATTTTCAGGAGCCACGGTAGCGGTAGCGGTAGTAGTAGTAGGACTTTCTTGGTCAGGGGTTCTGGTGTTGGTAGTAGTAGTGACTTTGGTTTTGGAAGTTTGGGTTTCAGGTGGTTTGGAAGTTTGGGTTTCAGGTTGTTGTTGTTGTTGTTGTTGTTGTTCACTCATTTCGTCTTCAAAGTCACTGGCATGGACTTGAGCCAGTAATTCCTCTAAGGGTGTTTCAGGAGGTACGGAATACCTTCGTCGCCGTGGCTTCTTGGTTTGTTCTTGTTCTGGTTCTGATTTATCATGGTTTGGGCGTGATCTTTTCATCTTGAACTCTGATTTGAAACTGATTGAGTTTTTTTTCACCCAGGTACCTTTATATAGAGACAGAAGAGTATATAAAGAGAGAGCTTCTTACCTTCAGAATCAGTCTTTGGTGATTGAACTTTCAAACTGTCAAGATGGAAGAGTCAAAAAGACAGATTGCTTTTTTGGTGAGAGATTTACAGACAGTGATTCGAAAGTATACTACGTACAGTAAGAGTAAAGACTACTCCTCCTCCTCTGTCACTAGAGATAAAAGTAACGATACTTGTTACATCTGTCAAGAGAAAGGACATTGGGCTCCAGATTGTCCCAAACGTGAACAGAAAAGAGAGATAAAGGGGAAAGATATCTGCTATCATTGTAAAGGACCGAGGACAGTGGTCTTCGGAATGCCCTCGAGAAAGAACAAGAAGAAGAAGAGGAGAGGGAGGAAGTGGATTCAAAATTAACAAACCTAGAAGAAGAAGAAGAACATATCATCAAGAAAAGTAAGAAGAGAGTAAGAAGAATGGAAAACAGTGAGAATGAAGAGAGAAGAAGAAGAAAGAAAAAGGAAAACAGGATTCCTATGAAGAAGAAACACAAGAGAGACAAAAGTGAGAAGGAAGAAACTCCAGTGTTTCAATTCAAGACCACACAAGCATTACAGAAAGTGAACTTTGTTTTTTTCTTGTGTGATTTTGTTTTGGTGTTATATGTTATATTGCTTGAATTTATTTTGTAAAAAAAATTAGATGAATACACCAGACTGGAGAGGAAGAAAAAGTAAGTGGTTTGTGTTATTTTGTTTTAGAGTAGAAATGCACGCACGCACGCACGCACGCACTCACTCACACTTGTACTATGGTGGTGGGATTTTTTAAAGTTTTAACTTGATTTTTTTTGGCAATTTGATTTCTTTTCTAGAAAAATGGGTGGTCCTAAAAAGGACCGTTGGGTTGTTTTGTTTTTTGGTTTTCAAAAACAAATCTTTTTTCAATTAACTTCAAATGCCGTAGTCCTTTACACGGCCCAATCCATATCCTGTTAATGCTGCTGCTACTGATGGTGTTTTCATTATGGTGGCAGTCACTGGTGGTGGTGGTGATATTGGTGACATGGGTGGTGGCATCTCACTAGCACTGGAAGGTTTTAGAAGAATGTTGTTTAGCCCGTGATGGTCTTTTCCGTTTAGGTGGTTGATGAGTTAAAGAATACTTATAGAAATTGGTCATCCATTTCAACTCATATAATACCTCTTCTAACAGACTTACAGTTCTTTTCTTGAAGAATGAAGCTTTCCTTTCCTGTTTTCCTTCTTCTCCTCCTCTTGTAACTGCTGCAGGCTGATGTCTGATTTCTTCTTCTTCACTTGTTTTCTTCTCTCATTCTTCTTCTTTCTGTTGTTGTTGAAGGAAGAAGAAACATTTTCTTCCTCTTCCAGTTGCTTTTTTTACAAAATTTTCCATCTCTTCCATTTGTCTTCTTTTAAAATCAATTCACCATTGGAACAGTAGTAGCAGTAGTAGTAGCAGTAGTAGTATTGTCAAACTCTTGATTTAGTAAATCTAAATCAAAGTCTTTTCTCGCTGGGGCCGAAAGTTCAATATTGCCTGCAGCATTCATTATCGTTGTAGGATCACTCCAATACATTGTATGTAAGTTACTTGTCTTTCCAGTCTCCATGAAGGCTGTCGAAAAAGTAATAAGAGCCTCCTACAAAGCGCTACGATACCTTTATACCCGAGATGACGTAACACCTCCGCTTTCTTCCCAATTGGAAGAAAACCGAACCGACTTGTAACACGTGTTTTGGATTGGTAGTTGATTTTGGATCCAGTTTCAATCCGATCGTAAGGTATATATACAAGACGCTGTTTCATAGAGTTTCACTCGTCACACACAGGTTTTTTTCTTCCAAGACGACCAATCCTAAAAACAAAATCATGTGGGTTAGTGTAGAATCCTCCAAACATTGTTTCAGGAATGCTGCTTAATCCAGCATTCCTGATGTATGTAAGAAGCATCTGTGACTAAAACCAAAATTACCGGGATACAGCTACATGGTATCCGACAAACTTATGTGGAGAGACAAGGTTGTCTAAAGAGGGTTTTGCTGTATGGACCGCCGAAGTCCGAAGAAGGTCAAGAAGAAAAAGAAAACCTTCTAGAGATGCTCCTGTGTGTTAAAAAAAACAACAACAACAATAACAAAAAAACAACGGTCCTTTTTAGGACGCACCCATTTTTCAAGAAAAGATTAATTATTTATTCAATATTGGCCTATATAAGTGTGTGTTTTTTTATATGTTTGTCATGTTTTTTTTGTTATAGTCTAACCCCCTTCTCATAACAAAAAAAACCCTTCTCACCATGTATGTTATGTGTGGTGTGTGGGTTTTTTTAGGAAAAAAAAGGGGAATGTTTTCCATCACGTCCGCGCTTCTCGCATATAAAGCGGTGCCTTCCACATTTTGCACCATTCACACTTCACACTGAAGAATGAATACAGTAGAATTGTTGCAGGAAGCTTGGGATAGGATGGTGGATGTTGAGTCGTTGATGGAAAGGTTGGAGTATTGGTGGAGATATCCTACCACCAAACCATTTGTCCACCAGCCAACTAGCGGCTCTTATTTCAGCGAGGAGGTTGGTGAATGATGTTTTGGTGGAGGAAAGAGTAAAAACTTCCTCAACCCCTTGCCGTGTGGGGTTCATCAAGAGAAGTCTGGATTTATTGCAATGAAGTGGAGAACTACCTTCACCTTGTTCAACAAGATGAATGGTTGTATCCACCCGCTAGTAACGCCAGGCGAGAAGAGGTGAACCTCACATGGTGAAGGTATTGTTAAATGAAAGTTTTAGAAAAGGAAGTAGCTCAAATTAAAATCTTGTGGGCTCTTGAACGCTCCAAGAAAAGAACAGGCCAGGAAAGAAATGGAGTTTGAACGCCTGAATTTAAATTTGTGAGTAGAAAATCCAAGACAAATTCAGGCGGATGAAACATCCTGACTGGCTACCACCAACACTGCCAACCAAGGGAAAAAAAGATCCACCACCTTCCTAAACTTTTTTACTAAATGTTGGAGGAAATAAAATTATTCCTCCAATGGTCCTCTCTCAGGACCAACCCTTTTTCAAGAAAGATTAATTCTATTCCCTCCCCCACACCCACCTCCCAACACTCCCCTCCATGTTAAAAACTCCCGTAAAGGTCTTTAGTGCCCCCGCCATGTTAAACTCCCGTAAAGGGTCTATAGTGCCCCCGCCATGTTAAACTCCCGTAAAGGTCTATAGTGCCCCCGCCATGTTAAACTCCCGTAAAG